>VDFB02270651.1:634539002-634738412 GCA_007258455.2 Sequoia sempervirens
TTTTCTAATTGGGCCTTTTGGCCCTCAAAGTTTGCATCCCTCTATTCTATTTTTTGCTTATGCTAAGCATGTTGAAATGTTAGCTCTTCATCCCTTTGTTGCAGATTCTTCCCCGTTAGGGCTAATTGGCTCTAATATTCTTGGTTTTTCGTATGTAGCTCGTTGATTAGGGTGGGATCAATGGATTGGGACTTTGTGAATTCCTCTTGGAGTTTATTCCACTCCAAATTTTTTGCCTATGCTTTCTCTAATAAGCGTGCAACTTCTGCTTCCAGCGATTTCTCCCTCATTTCTAAGAAACCAACCCTTTCCTTCACAAGCTTTAGTTGTTCCTCCCTTTTCTTTAGCTAGCGGTCAGACCAGAGAAAGTCAATCATCACCACCCGTTGTGTTTCCTCCACGAGCTCCACCTTGTCCTGCAGTCGGGCTACTTTCATATCAAGTCCCATGGCATACATGTTGTAATCATTCAACAGCATCTCCCCTTATGGTTTGACAATGTTCGGGTACATGGTGGAAAAATTCAGCATTTCTTGTGCTTCATTGTAAACAATATACACCTTAGACTCCACCGAATTCTTGTCATCCTTAGCACTTTTCTTTTGTATTCTGAGAGCTTGTGTCTCCTTTGTAGCATCACCTTGTACTATGAATTAGGATAGTGACTGAACTATCCCACCTGCAATAGGTGCACCAGGAGGTAGGGCAAAAGGGAACATAAGTGTAGTGAGCCTGGGCATTTTCCTCTTCTCGAGGGTAATAGTCTTTGGGGAGAAATAAGGAACATGCCAAAGTTCAGTTTGCGAACCGATAGAAGGGCTCATAGGTTGTTGCAGTGATGGGGTAGTCATTGTAGAGTATGTTTGTTGGGCATAGTGGGTCGGACCTGAGGCAGTAGTAGCAATAGGGGGTACCAATGGTGGTTGAGCCTTTAGAAAGAGAGGCAAGGAGAGATTGGGCAGTGGCGGCTACTGTCAGGGTTTGCAGAGGCGTTAAGATAAATGGACCTGTCTAGGCGAATTGGGAGAAACCCTCCACTACCATTGTGGCAAAGGTGGTTAAGGAAGGGCCAATAGTTGTTGTGAGGGGCGACACGGAGATAGAAAAGGATACTAAAGATTGAGAAGTAATAAAAGGAGAAAACATTACCTACTGACTGGATGATGGCAGTTCTTCGCTTGTTGTTGGCTCCTTACTTCGAACTCCTAGCTTGCTGCGAGCACCTGGCTTGCAGTGGGTTCTTGTGAACCCTCTCCCATAATAGTTTTTGTATGTTGTCTTTTAGCAGGCGGGGAGTCCCCCATCTCTACAGTCTCTGACTATTGCTGTTGGGACACTTTTGTTATTTTTGAGGCCCAGGTGAGTGTCTGCGAGGCTCTTGATATATTCAATCACACATTTAAAGTGACATAGTTAGGCTACCTTGTGGAATTTTTCTTTTGGTGAGCGGAGGACATCGATGTCTCGGCTTCCTCTTCTGCCTACTCTTTAGATTCCTCATAGGAGTCATTGCCCCTGCTAGCACTTGGGTCAAAATCCAGATGCTCATCATCCCACAACTTATCAAACTATTCATCATCCTTCATGTTACCATAAGGGGCATCAAATTGTTTTGCCTCTTGGTGATACACCCATAAGGCTCTGATTCTTTCCACACTCCATTCTTCTTCTCTTCTTAACTTATTGAACAGAGTGGCTCCCATTTTGTGCTTCTCATCATAATATGTCATAGTGAAGTAGAAATTATGTCATCGCAGCCTGCTGTCCTCTGTGGGAATATGAATCAGGTCAACCAATAATTCATCTTCATCCTCCAACGGGTTGCGCCTCTTTTCCCAATAAGGCCGAGAACTGTGAGTCACTTTGATATGCTCATATGGTAGATCATTGAAAGGGTTGAAACTCCATTTGTCGTAGATCATTACCAACCCTAGATGAGCCAACTTATCCTGCAACAGTAGGTGTGTCTGCTTCTTTTTCACGACCACTATTTTGAAGCTTATCGGATAGGTGAAAAATCCCTTCTTCTTGGGTTTTCCTCCACAAAAGGTAACATCAATAATGCATGTCTGCCGAAACATTTCAAAGGCTAGCACTCGATTTGTAACACATTTCGGAAGGAAGAATGGTTCCTCGGTGAAGCCTCACATTCAGATGAATGCGAAATCTATTCTAAAAAACCAGTCACATATGGGAATGAAGTTCTGCATATACCCTGTCTGCCCCTTAGTGAGTCGGTTAATACCATCCTCTCCTTGCAAATCTTGCAAAATCGAAGTCAAGAAATAATCCAAAAATGCATAATAGTTAGAAGTGGAAGAGAGGAGAGGATTCCAGACAAAAATCAACTTCCTTTTGTACCTTTCATTAAAAATAGCAAACTTCACATGCTTATCAAAAAAATCAAGGTTCTAATGCAAAAAAATATGGGCAAGAAAGGAAGGAAACCTTAACTTCTGTTTAGTTTGGTAATCCTTTATTTGCCTTATCATCTCCTCAACGAGGTATTCTACAAAATCATACCAAAAGAAAGAGTGTTGCATGCAAAACTGGAATCCCGGGCCCAACTGAAATGCATGCACTTCCTTGTCGGTGTCCAAACTGCAAACAAATGCCAACATTGAAAAGGCCTCTTGTAAGTCTGCTTCAAAAGCACCATGTTGTGCCGAGATCTTTGGTGGCTTCTGGTGGTCTGCCTCAATCCTTTTGGTCTCTTTGTTATAAAAATCTAGAGCCTTTTGCATTCCCTTCCATATGTTTTCCCCCTTTGTAGAAGTGAATGTCTCTACTTCTTTTCTGCAGCTCAGATCAGGGATGCACAACATATGGCCCTCGATAGTGTTGGTGCTTGGGTTGAAATTTTTGATGGCCGCATTGACTAATTCTAGATACCTCTCAGGCTGATACTAGATACCTCTCAGGCTGATACTAACCTTCAGAGTATGGCCCTCGATAGTGTTGGTGCTTGGGTTGAAATTTTTGATGGCCACATTGACTAATTCTGAGAAATAGTGCACAAATGGGACCATATATTGTGGGAGCCCATTGAGCCATATCTTCTATGTCGTTGATGACAAGTGTTTGGATACCTTCATCCTTTTGCAGATCACTTCCCTCAAAGACTTAGGGTTCTTTGCAAGATTCAGATCATGAATAGTATCCCAATCCTCCTTGATTAGGGCATGGTTTCTATGGTTTTTGGGCTTTTCCAATTCTTGTGTGTTCGCCCACTTTGGCTTGTCTAGAATACCAGGAATGGCATAAGAAATGTCATCGAAGATGTTGACAGCTTGTGCTACTCACATAGCTTTAAATAAGCTTCGCGTTTCCTCCCCCTGTGCCTCTTTCTGTGAACTTTTTGCCATTTTTCCTTTGCGGGAAGCTTCTGCTTAGCTTGAACCTCTCTATAATTTTACCTCAACTCTGGTTGTGCACTAGAAATTTCTTTCACTCTAAGTAGCATATTTGAAAAAACCTTTTAAGTGCTTAAACATTTTGCATGCAACACTTAGCTATTTTTTCTCAAGGTGGTAGACGAGAGTTTCCTTTTTTGCATTTAATTCGGCATGTGCCACCAACCCTTTGGCTTGTGTAAAATGAATCACTTGCCATTTTGAAATGACAAGAATTCATAATTACAATTGGAAACCGTATTGTACAATGCGATTTCCTTGGAACTTAAGTCAATGATTTGCTAGCAACTTAAGAGTTCGTATATGTTGGCAATTAATATCCCAAAAGGAATGATTAAGCCAAAGATGCGATCAGTGTTTGAAAAGATATGAGCTCGGCCTTGGAGTTTGCAAAAAACCTGGAGAACGATACCTCAGCATTTGGTCGTGCATAACACCACCGATTACTGCCACCAACTTAAGCTAATTAATTAGCCCTTATTAATTTTGCACACAGCAAGCCGTACTCAAAATACGCAACTGGGTCAAAAATTTGAGCAATCCCTGGCACAACTTTCAAGTTGGCACTTGATTAGCATCACGTTTATGGTAGGAAAATTACCACGCATTTCCTTGCTTTTTCTATAAATAGGCACTTAAGCAGTAACAAACTCACTTAGCGATTGAACATAGTTGGTAATAGGTAATTGGCTTAGCAGTTGCATAGTATTTTCATAGGCTAGACTTAGGTAGTTTGCAGAGATAGTTCTAAGATAGTTGTAGAGTGCCTAACAACATGAATACCCTAATTAGGCTAGTTTCTCATAAGTCCCAGATGACATTTTTAGGCGCTCGATTTCAACTAGGCGCCTGAAAAGGATGACAAAGAATAAGCACTCATTGGCTATCATAGTCATGAAATGGGTTTTGCGACATGATTGTCTTGAATACGAGGATAAATATCCAGTTAACACTAATGTGTGCTCGCACTTCGCTGCCTCTATGCTTGATATTGCAATTCTCAAGCCACTGATTTTGTGTCTAGTTAAAGATTTTTTTCCCAAAAAGTACCTGAACAGCCTCAGAGAGATAGTGGAAAATGCTACATTTGATGGAAGCATTCCAACCACAAGCAACCTCAAGAGATTCATTGAAGACGACGCAGTCATACCATGGTTGTTGTTCCTAAGTGGCTTTCGTCTCTAGTAGCAGAATAAGCACCACCAAAGGGTCACTCATGCCTGTCACTTTCTCTTTCACATATACAACATGATGCCATTCTATGATATTGACTGGTACATGAATTTCAGGAACTTGGTGTTCCATCTGCCGCTAGCCATTGCCCTCATCGATGAAGAAATTATGGACGCTGTTGTTGATGCGTCTATTACTACCGCTCATGCCGTGGATTCAAGACCTCCCTATTTTTTTCTTTTTGCTATTAAAAACTCATATCAGTGAGTCTATTTTTTGTATATATGCTTGAAAAAATGCTTTACCATATAATATATTAAAAGGAAACAAAATATAGCTATATACTTTTGAAGCATGGCCCTTGAGCCATTTTGGAAATGTAAATACTAAAGAATATATATATATATAATGAAAATATAGCTTTATATAATCATCTTGTTTTATTTGCTTCTAGATTCTGCAATGTGGGTTATCTTTTCTTTTTCAGCATATGTGTTCAATTCAATTTTGTATGTGGGTGTTTGATTCTTTCTGTCCTTTGAGTTGTGAATTTATTTTCCCTACTCTCTGCAATAATGGGTTACTTGTTTTCCTTTGCCTCGAACCATAGAATAAATTAAAAAAACCGGCCAACAAAAACAAAAGGGAAAGAAAGAAAAAAACACTATAAACATATTTACATCGATAGGATATGTAAGCTTAATTAAATAATTTAAGGTGAATTTCATTGACCGGAATTCCCAGTGCTTCTTTTTCCATGTCTTCTAACTCAAATGCATTATGCTCCTTGCATTGAATTATTTTGAATGGGCCTTCCCAAAGGTTGTCAAACTTTCTGTGCTGACCAAGCTTCGTAGCCCTTTCATTAAACTTTAGCACTAAGTCTCTGCACTTTAGACCTTGGTCAGATGCTTTCTTGTCAAACCACCATTTGACCACTTGTTGGTGGTTAATCATGGCTATTAGGGACTTTTCCCTATTCTCTTTCCCCTCCAAGAACTCAGTGAACCAGACTTCCAAGGTGTTGTTTTGTTCCACCTCGAGAGATTTTAGCAATTGCAGCATTGGAATCTCTATGGGGATAGGCAATAGCGCCTCTTTTCCATATACTAGCTCATACGGAAAAGTCTTGAGGACTTTCTTAGGAGTTATGCGGTCTACCCAGAGTGTTTCTCAGAGGTTTTTATGCCATTCCCTTTGGTGCTTCGACCCAATCCTTTTAAGGAGTCAGACCAGATTCTTGTTCGTCGACTCAGCTAAGTCGTTTCCCTGCGGGTAGTAGTTTGATGATGTTTTTAAGAATATGTCATGAGAAAGTGCGAACTGACATACCTTAGAGCATGGAAAGGCCTTGGCATTGTCCGAAATGATGGTTTTGGGCGGACCGAATCTCATCACTAGTTCCTCAAGGAAGTCCACTATCTCTGCCTCTGTCGCATTCTTCAATAGTACGGATTCGGTCCACCTAGTGAAGTAGTCAGTGGCCGTCAAGATCCACTTGTGTCCTACGTTGGAGGTTAAGTTGATCATTCTGATGAAGTCCAAGCCCCATTGCGTGAATGGATCGTCAACCACTATTAGATTGAGAGACATTGCAAAATTCTTTCTTCTTCCTATGAAGAATTGGCATTCCTTGCAAGCTTTTACCAAGGAGTAGGAGTCATTGAATAATGTCGGCCATAAGTACCCTGTGCACATGATTTTGATGGCAGTGGTTTTTGCAAAGAAGTGTCCGCCCGCGATGTTGTTGTGGTAAGTGTCGAGGATTCTTTTTGCTTGCTCCATAATGACACACCGCAATAGGATGTCATTGAAATTCCTTTTAAATAGGATCCCTTCGATGAGCGCATATCCACTCTTCTGTAGGTGGTAGAATCTTCTTTTCTGAGAAGGAAGGCTCGATAGATATTTTCTTGTGTGCATAAACCTCACCCTGTCCGCCAACCAACAGCCTTTGAACTCAGATTCATTTGTTAGGACTAGCTCTGGTTGCTCCTCTTTGGCAACCATTTCTTCATCGTGCGCCAGATATTCGCACAGTCCTCTTCCCTGGATGGTCTTTGTAGGCTTCACCTCAATGTCATATTCGAGGATCTTGGTGATCCAATTGGCTCTTTTCTCAGTGATTTCTCCTTCCATGATGTATTCACGCACACTGGAATGTGCGACATAAACAATCACCTTATTACAAGAGATTAGGTGTCAGAACTTCTTGAGTCCCTTTACTATTGCAAATGCTTGCCTCTCTACAAAGTTGTAGTTTGTCTCATATTCCTTCAGGGTTCGGGAGTGAAATGCTATAGGGTGTTCTCCCTTGCCTTCATCATCTTTTTGAGTTAAGATAGTAGCAATGCTTGACTTGCTAATGAATATATACATTAGGAAATCCTTTGATAATTCTAGGTTGACCAGCACATGAGTGGAGGAAATAGCATCCTTGACTTTCTCAAAGGCTTCTCTGGCTTCTTTTGTCCATTTAAATGTTTGATCCTTTTTCAACATTAGGGTGATGCACCTAATTATTCTCGCAAAATCAAAAATAAATTTGCTAACAAAATTTACCTTTCCCCAGAAGGACTGGATGCCTTTCTTGTTGACTGGAAGGGGAAGCTCTTTGATTGCTTTCCCCCGTTTGAGATCAATTGAAATTCCTTCTTTGGACACTACATGTCCCAATAGCTTGCCTTGCAGTACTCTGAAGACACATTTTTTCGAGTTCAGGGATATCCTGAACTCCTGGCATTTCTTGAACACCATCTCAAGGTGATCAAAATGATCATCCTTGGACCTGGAGAACACCGTGAGATCATTTAAATATATTAGGATAATCTTGTTGATCTGTTTTCTAAAAGCAATCTCCATTGCTCGCTGGAAGGTGGTTCCTGCATTTTAGAGGCCGAATGAAATCTTAGCATATACAAGAGTTCCCCACTTGGTAGTGAATGTTGTTTTATGTTGATCCTCCTCTTTGACTCAGATCTGATTGTAACTGGAGAAGCCTTCTAATAGGGAAAACTTCTCTGATCCTGCCACTGTTTGCAGGATCGACTCCATTGAAGGTAACGGGTAATGATCCTTTAGGGATGCTCTATTTAGGTCCCGAAAGTCCACACATAGATGAATATCTCCATTCTTCTTTTAGACCAAGACCAGATTGGATACCCACGTGCTATGCTTGATTGAGAAGACAATCTGTGACTGGATTAGCTTTGTTAATTCTCGTGCCATTAGCGTTTCAATCTTGGGATTCACTGGCCTCTATTTTTGGCGGACCGGTTTTCCACCTTCCACCAACTCTATTATATGTTGGGTGATATCAGGATCATATCCCCTAAGGTCATCATATGATAAAGCCACCACTCCTTCGTACCTTTTATAGAAGTCAATGAGCCTTTCTTTATCATGGTGTGGGATGTCTTTCCCAACTTTAAGCTTTCACCTATCTTTGACCTAAAGATCCACATAGTCACTTTTGTTTGCTACAAACTTCCTCTTGTCATTTATTGCATCGTCACAATCGAAAATATTTTTGAGAGTGACCAATCCCTTTGGAAGCTTGTTGGATTTCAACTGAATGATTTGTCCTTCATAAACTTCGGCGATCTTTGGTTGGAGTTGGTCAAAAAATTCTCCCAACTACTAGATGAATGAGGCAATGTGTTCATCATTGTCGAACACTTGCCAACTCTGGTCATTGTTTGGAATGGCTGGTTAGACTATCACTCGTACAAAGTGTTTGTTGTGAATGAGGTCGGAGGCAGGGTCAAACTGGGATCCAATCATTGCCATGTGATTGACATCTATATTTTTTTCTCTGGGCATCGTTTGAATGTTGAAGGATTCAAATCCCTCAATCAAGTCCCAAAATCAGTGTCTATAGGATCACATGCAAACATTCTTGGCTGCAGAAATTCCCTAGACTTAATTGACTACTAGTTCAGAATCTCCAAACACCATTAGATGCCTGATGCCCATTCGCTCTACAAGGCTTAAACCTTGTACCAGTCCTTCATATTTAGCTTCATTGTTTGAGCAAGCGAACTGGAAGTAGAAAGACCTCAATGTCTTTTCATTGTGTGGGGATATTAAGCATATCTTGGCTCCTACGCCAACCTTACATCTTGCTCTGTCAAAGTGCAACATCCATAGCTCAAAGGCTTGACCGCCCTCGGGTTCCTGCATGAATTTTGGAATCTCTTGTTCCTCATCGAAGATGACATAAGTGCCTAACCCGGTAGCATGATAGTTGTCGAAAGGATCAATATCTATATGTTTTCTCAAGAGAACATCTTCTTGATTGGTCCAATCTCCGGTCAGTTTTTCATCTTCCAGTAGCTCAGCACAATGAATTTCTTGCTTGGTGATAGAGGTATGAGTGACCTCAAAGTTGATCATGGCTTCATCAACCACATTTTCTGAATGTAGAGCTTCAAATTCTATCTTCATTTTCGCACCGTGCTTGGTCCTCAGGATCATGTGCGACTAATCTAGGGACAGGTATCTGCCTACCTTTGAAGTGAATTCTTAGGATAGATAGAGGTCGAACATGGGGGGAACATCTATGATCACAATATATTGCAACACTATGACACTAGGGTAGGCGAATAGATTCAAGGGAAATTCCTTGATGAGACTAACAGTTTCAACTTTATTTCCATCAAGTTGCATCACTCCTCTCTTTAAAAGTTTGTAGCTAAGCCCTAAAGCTTCAACTATATGTTTAGGCATAACTATGGTGCTAGCACCAGAGCCAATCATGGCATTATGTAATAACTACTCTCCCACAATAAGAGTTAGGAAGAAGGGTTTGGGCTTTGGCTTATCCTTGACCTCGGAAGAGGCTGCCTGCATGCCATTTGTGAGAACTTTGGTAGGTGGTGATGGATCAACGGCCTTTCCCTTGAGTAACTGCGTCGTTGTCTTTGCACTCACGTCTTCTTGGAGAGCCTTCTGTAGTAATGTCTTTTGCTCTGGAATAGCTAATATATCCAAAAGAGACACATTATCGGATGATTTTTTCAATTGTTCCACTACATTGAAGGGTGGCAAATTTGGAAGCTTTTGCTCCCTAGCTTTGGTTATAACAATTTCCTTTAGCGGTAGACCTTGTGGCACTACTACCAAGGTACCGAGTGTTCGGTCGAAAGCACCTTTGGGCTGCAAACTAACTGGTTGCGGGATGACTAGTTTGCCCGTGAATCTCCTTTTCGAGCGAGTGTTGTAATCAGACTACACCTGCGACATTTTTGATGGGGATGTATCATTAGAAAACACCACTTCCTCTTCTTCCATCCATGAGAAGAGCGCATGATCGAGAGTGATGTTTACTTCTTGCTCCAGTGACATCCCCTGCATTTGTGTGGTGAGCATCGCATTGTCCATTTGCGAAGAGGTATACACATAGCTTCTGGGATCTGATGTTGCACCTTGGCTGCGCTGCTTCGCCACCTTTTGTTGTAGGTTGCCACACGGGTAGTTTCAGGGCATGTGAGTCACCGCAAGGGAAACACCAAGGGTTGGTGTCATCAATTAAATTATTTTTCCTTGCAGTTAGCTCTCTATTAGAGCTTAGGTTAGCACTCTACAACGGAGAAGGCATCAATACTATTTGATTTGTTGTTTTCACCTGCAGATTCGTGTGAGCGCCTCCTTGAAACTGGTTCTATTGGTAAGAAGATTTCCCACCTTGATAATTCTTGCAGCTCAGCCTGGGAGGGGAAACTTGATTTTGTTTGATGACAACTATTTCATTGACAATAGTCTGCAACATTTTTTTGAACTCACTCATCTCTTCTTTCAGAGAGCTAGATGAAGAAGCAATATTTTGTAGTGCATTTAGATATGTGTACATAGATTGAGGAGGAGCTGGTGCATTGGTAGAAGGAATCTCCTGAGTAGGAACTGATATTTCTGGAAATATAGGAATGATGGGCTAGGGTGGCAACTTCCCGGCGTTTATCAAATTGTTCTCCACCTTGACAATGACATTGTAGGCACCTAGTAGTGTGGCTCCACCCAAAGACTGGATCATCATGGAGATGTCGGGGTTGATAGATTTCAAGTAGAACATGAATGCTAGCTCGGGTGGGCGGATATCAACTTGGATGATTCTAGTCAGTCATGGCTTCATGCGAGGCCCGCTTTATGGTAGACAATTGATAATATAGAGAGGATCAGTCTTCGTCATTCAAAAATATTTGATAGAAAGGATCTCTGAACTCATCCCAGGTATCGATAGAATTTTCCAATAGTGTGCAGTACCAATCCAACGCCCTAACTCTTAAAGAGGTTGCAAGTAGCCTTAATGCTACATTTTGGGTTGTAACTCTGTGCACCAGACATACGTCTGCAACATCTTGCAAATGTTCAGACGACGTTCTTGAGCCATCTCTGGTGAATTTAGGTATGGCTTTTAGAGAAGAGGTCAGGATAGTGGCCCAGACGACAGGTGCTACTGGTGCAACAAGAGGGCTTTTGGCATCCCATGCCACGTAATTTTTGTTACCAGCAGGCAACATGGCTGGCAAAAAGGGCGAAGGAAGCAGAACGTTCACTAATTAGGTTGTGGGTTGTATTGTCCCTAATAGCTACACTAATAAACTAGGATTATTCGCTATTTGGGATCTAGTTATAGGTCGATGGCTCATACACCCTCTTTAAAATTAGGTTCATCTAAGCTCAGTCCCACCAGACGTGCCAAGAAAAAGAAAAATTGTTGATGCCAAAAATTGGAAAGGTAACAACCCTTTGTGGGAAACTCAGTTTATGGGGGACCTATTGCGCTAAATTGAGTGACCTCCAGGTTTTTAAAGAAGCCGACTTCTTCTATAATTGGGGTTTGGAAAGGGAAAGAAAGCAAATATAAAAATAAAGGATCTAACTAAGGTGATGCACCAGAATTTAGATAAAAGGCATGATAAATCTATCTTTTGGATACGATCTAAGGGCCCGTTCAACAATATGCTATGTCCTAAAATGACAAAAATTAAAGATTGAAGCATGAATAGTGCATTTAATGACATAAAATAATTTTCACACCATTCACTGAAAAAAGGAGTTGAAAGACATGATCTAAACTAGCAAAATTGCATTAAAATTATAGAAGTTCTACAAATGAACCATTCAAACAATAATGGCACAATATAAAGTTAATCAAAATAGCTTAATAAAAATAGAAAGGCTGAACAATGGCACATTCTGTGAGTCTTTCTGCAATAATCTAATAATAATAAAAGGCCTAGTGTCTTTCTAGAATTTTGTATTTTTTGCAATTGTCAAACTCATGCAACTCTTCTTCAGAAGCAAAGAGAAGTATATATAGTGAGCATTCCCACCGCCTGGCGAGTAGCCACTTAAAATATCTGGTATCTTGAGTAATGATGTAGTATCAATGATTCCCCTCGGCCGTTGTAACAAAAAAAGATTTGGGCCATAGCATATGGTTACTCTCCATCTAGGTGCATCCCCTGCAAATGATGGAAGTGGTCTCAACTTAATCCTGTGCAAACAAGTGTCGCCACTCAGTATTGGCAGTTAGAACACACGATAGCATATCGCGGCCCATAGTTCACTCCATCCTTTGCTTTGAAGAAGTACCCACCAAAGAGATGTGTGGCAACATTTCACAGCCAGTGGTTCATTCATCCTCGTTGTTGAAGGCTTGCATTAGGAAGTCACGTGGAAGCGTGCCTTTTCATTGGCGCCAACTGTGGGGTCCACCAAAGCATATGCAGATGAAGGCTACGTTTCACATGGTCGGGGCCTAACTCAAAAGTGAAGGGAAGTAGTCTTTAAGCGTGTGTGGCAATGACATGTGGAAACACAGCGAGGGCCATTTGAAAAGTGAAGGGAAGAATCCCTTCAAAAAGCGCTGAGCATACACATGGTGGAGGCCGACGGTCATTTATCAAAAAGGGTCGATGATGTTTATTTGAAGCATGGGTCGGTACTTAGCAAAAAAAAAACCTGAAGGGAGCTTGATGAATTTTAAATTCACAGGACCTTTGTAATAGCAAACAATATAATGGAGAAAGCTTTGTTGGCTACTTGGAAAGGTGGAGAGCTCTCACTAGCCTCCTTCCATGGACCTTGCCTAAAAACAATTGGTCAACATATTCATCCAAAACCTAAATCAAGAAATGACCTTCCATTTACAAATCCATTGTGCATATTCATTTGATGATATTATAGAGAAGGTTGTCACTATTGATAAGGCACTTATAGCTAAAGGTTTGGTCAAAAATTATAAGGAAAAAAATGACAAACCTTGATTATGGAATAAAAACTTTAAAATTTTATTAATGATGGTGTCACTAACACTAAACATGTCCAAGTCGCTAGCACATCAAATATGCATCCAATTGCAACCACCCATCCTTGTACAAACACCATATCAATCCCTCAAGGTGCACCTTGATCAAATAATAAAAATAATTATAAATGCAACTTCAGTCCTCTTGGAGAACCATTAAATGCAATTTGTCATAAATTGGTGTAATCAAACATGGTCACATTTCCAACAAATGAACCATTCAATGAGTCCAAACCAAATCCTACATGGTTCAAATATATCAAATATCAATACTATCATATGATTAAGAGACATTCCACTAATAAGTGCATGAAACTTAATAATTACAACCAATATCTTATTGATAAAGGTGATGTAGTTGTGGATGGGATTAAATACTCTTCATCTAATGCTCAAATTCAAATATATCAAAATTCCTTTCCTAAGCACACTCAAGGTCCTAAAACCTCTTCCACTTGTTGAACACAATGCAAAGCTGAGAGGGGGGTGAATCAACACATATTAAAACTTAACCATTCCCATTTACAGATTAAACATCACATCACATACACTAAAAGAAGAGTAGAAAAGAAAACATGCATCACACAAGGACACCAAGATTTTTATGTGGAAAGACCAATAAGGGAAAAAGCACGGTGAGAGTTAACTCACAATATATGAAGCTCATTGCTTACAAAGATTACAATTTTGTTTAAGGTTCACTATCTAAGGACTTGCAAAATAAGGTGTACAACCTTAGGGAAATATACAAAGGACAAGATGAAACTCACTGCCTCAAAGTAGGATACATGAAAATTATAATGAGAAATATGAATATGAACTTCTGTGAAGAAGCATCCAACATATGTTGATATTGTAGTCCCTTTTTCACATAATTACCCCTTCACACTAACTTCACACACTTCATCTTCAACATACTACTCAATCACAATTTCATCGAACTCCACTCCTTCACAAATGAATTTGATCTTCTATATATATCCTCCACAACAACTCAAAACCTTAATTAGGTCGGCTCCAAGATAACATTTAGAAGAAATGTATGATATCACACTGGCTGGCTCCAAACATGTATAATATTTGTAAGAAAAATAGTTGTGGATCAACACACGACATTACAAGACCCAAACATATCATAACACATTCACTATAACAAGATCGATTAATCAGGATCAACTATAGATGAAGGAAACAAGCCTATTGGCCCAAATAATGACAACACCACCAAAATTTCCATTTATTCATCTTTACACCATTGGGGAGAGATCAAAAACATCATGTGGGCCAAGCTATGAATAATGTAGTTCATGCAAAATATCTCCTCAACCTTTTTCTAAAGTGTTTGATCATATGTTGGCACAACTGAAGAAACCCACTGAATATACAAGAATAGAGCATTCCAAACAAACTGAAGCAAATTGTCACTTAAAAGTTGATCTTGTGGACCACCAAAACACCAAAAACTGAAAATTAGTTTGCATTTAACATTACTAATCATGTCTTCAAAACCACAAGGCCATCACTTCACTTTTGGAGGAATGCAGAGTATTCCAACATGCTTTCATCAACACTTTAGTTTGTCAGAGCATGGATCAAAGCACTGTCACTTATAAATTTCATAGTGCAAGGTGTAAAGACTTGAATTATTGAATATAAAACCTTCACATCTTGACCAACTTATCTTTTTAACCACAAGACAAAAACTTGGACTACAAAATGATGCAAACCAAAATACTATGACTGTGCCTCAGAGTAAACACTATAAATACCTTAGCAGAATCTTTACAACTTATCTCAATGTGTGGTACACCAAAAAAGGATGATATCAATGTAAAAATGTTGTAAACAAATCAGAACATGTGTTCCAAACTCCACATCACACTTAGGTCACCATTTTCCTCATACAACATTGTAGACTAGCACCAACACATAACAACTGTGCAACAACTATCTTTGGAGTATATGCACACTTCAACATACATATTTGGCATCAATGGAAGCTCATATTGAGTTGACATCAATGACAACACATAATTCCAACACCACTAATCCTAGTTTGAATCAAAATCAAGGGAATAATAAAGATAACAAGACTAACAATTTCAATTATAATAGGGCCCCTTTTAACTATGATAATATAGTCAGTTGTATCACTTAAGTTGATTCACTTGTGGCTATGATTGAGAAATAAACTAAAGAACCCCAATGTGTCATAACCACTAGATGTGGTAGGATTAAAATTTAGGGTCCATCTAATCCATCCACATAAAGTTCCCAGTACAACATCCTTGATCTTCTTGGGAAGACCTTTGCATAGATATCCATCCCAGATCTCCTAAAATAGACCTATCCATCAAAAGATCTTGACTAAATCTTTGCAAGATGCATGTATACCTACAAACATTGATCCTACCCAATTCCAAGTATTACTAGGACACATATCATTCACCTACCAACTATACTTTAGAAAAAATGATATGCCACCCATTGATCTATCCCATAATTTCCCCTTGCATATTAAAGTATTCATTACATAACACAAGGTAAAATAAGTCCTATTGTATAATTGTTCTACCATGAATATTTGTACATGTTGAACTTCATAAAATAAGTGGGATACACTCAATCTAATTTAGAGCTTCAATTAATTACTATCAAATCTTATGATAATGTAGAAAGAGATTCAAAAGGTACTATTTATCTCCCTATCTAGATGGGTCTAGCACTAAAGTACACAACTCAAGTCATGGTATTGACCTTGATCTCCCATACAATCTTCTCCTTGGTTTCCCATGGATTCATGTCATGCAAGTCTTTCCTTCCACCTATCCTTGGTACTTAAAATTTTCCCATGATGGTATAGAGGTTACAATTTATGTTGATCCCCATCCTTTTGAGAACTGTTATGCTCTTGAGGCTTAATTCCCTCATTCTCATCATTATCATGGAATAGACATTGTGACTTCCAACACAAGTTCATCATCCTCCTATATCAACCCTAACACATTATCTTTATCATCCAATCCATCTACCCTCCTTGAATCCAAATTTTCTAAGATCAAGATCAATGATAAAGGATTTGGATAATATGAAGTAAAAAATGCAATTCACCAAGCCAACACACTCAGAATAAAACCTAATGGAACAAAATTTTATTTTGAAATCATGACAACAATGTCGATAATGCAACAATGACATTTCATACTTGCATAACAATGTGCACACAAGTGTCATGTGAACACAAAAACATAACAACAAAGATAACAAGACAACCTCACCATTACATAAGCAAGGTGGAAATAGTGGAAGACTAACCACTCATGGGATAAATCCACCATGATGATCATACAAATGAGAGAGGACAACACCTACACAATGATTGATTACTAAACCACGATCATGTTCTCTCACAACACCACACTAGGATAGGATGATGGAATCATCAACCTCTAATCCACACCCAAACACACTTTACAAATCTAAACACCAAGGCCAACCTTCACAAGAGGTTTCCTAACTAGAAGGCACAAAATTTTCACTGACTTAAATGATGATAGTTCACTTCCAAATAACCAAACACATTCCAAGGTAAGGATATGCCACAAATTCACAAGGAAAACTCATAGGGACATGCTCAAAATCACACTAGACTCTTGGGATGATGAGGAACAACTTTCATTTATAGGGTTTCCCCATACGAGACCTCGAAACACCTTCTATTGGCAAAAAGGATTGAAACTAGAACATTCAAGGACACTAGTGCCCAATTGGGACACTAGTGCCCAAATCCAATGTCTTGAAAAGGCACCTGAGTCCTTTCTAGGTGATTGAGTCCTTTCTAGGTGCTTGTGTCCCTATCATAGTTCTTATGCGTTAGTGTCCCTACAAGGGCGCTAGTGTCCTGGGTAGTGAGTTTCCCCAGACTAGGGTAGCACCTTCAGGATCTCCCAAATGCTAAGGAGACACCTAAATGAGTATATGACACACTAAGAACTTAGAAACCTCAAAACACAATTCAAGATCAAAAGGAGAGTTCAATTTCCTTGATTGTGGGACATTCTCGACAAATGAAGGAGAAGATGGGGAGGAGTGAAATCACCTCCCTTACACCCCTAACTCTTTCCCTAAGCAAGAAAACACTAAAATAAAAATAAAACACTTTTTTAAATTTTACAAGACCTCACAAGAGGCTTCCCAAGTACCCTAAATGACACCAAACTTAAGGGACAAACTCCTAGGAATAGGACGACAACATGACGGGTCCACAACACCATCCAAAACTACTCCACGACCATTACATTCATTTTAAACCTAATGGAAAGATTCATACATATATTTTAAGCCCCAAATCAAGAAATAATCCTATGTTCATTTTAAAATTGTATTGCATAAGTATAAACATTCATAATATGATCATGCTCGATTCCAACATCGAGTCACCTAACTACCAATTAGCTCTGTATACACCTAAAAATGGTCTGGAGAATATAATTAATTAAATATGATTTATTTGATTAATTAACCTTTATTTCATCTACTATTAAATAAATAGAAATATTTATTTATAGTTCATCTTAAATTCTTCAATCTTTATTCTATTATTTTCGTCTTAATTAAATAAACGAATTTCACTTTGTTTTATTTAATTATCATAATTAAATTCATCTACTTAATAAATAAATAGAAATATTTATTTATAGTTCATTCTCCTATTCTTCAATTTTAATTAAATATACAACTTCAATAGTTTGTGTTATTTAATTATCACATCATTCAATCTTAATTAATTAAACAAGGTTAAATACTTTGTTGTTTAATTATCATATCCCTTCTATATTTATTTAATAAACAAATTCTATAGTTTGTTTTATTAAATTACTTATTCTCTTTTGCTAAATTTGAATAAATCAATTTATTCAAATAAAGGCATAAAGGAAATTTCCTCTATTCACTCACCTACCAAATTAGACATCAAATATCCAATTTAATTCAACTGGCATTCACAGGAAAGGTTTGGAGACAAATTGGAATCAATCTCTCAGTTTCCTTCCTCTCATTTTTCCTATCATCTGGCCTGATGTCTTCATGGGGAGAAACCATTCACTTCATCAACTCAAGATTCTTCATCTCTCACCATTCAATCCTCTAGATTGAATCCAAGCCTTTGTTGTGCTACCCCTTCACAAAATTGTTGCCATAAAT
Organism: Sequoia sempervirens; assembly: GCA_007258455.2. Taxonomy (NCBI): domain Eukaryota; kingdom Viridiplantae; phylum Streptophyta; class Pinopsida; order Cupressales; family Cupressaceae; genus Sequoia; species Sequoia sempervirens. The sequence continues at coordinate 634,557,102 of VDFB02270651.1, forward strand.
CTATAAATACAACCTTCTTCTACAGGAAATGGATCTCAAATCTAATCTTTGTGCAAACCTACTCTACAAGAATAGCAATCAATAAATTGAGAAATTAAGCATTTAACAATATCATCTTAACATCATAGCAATCAGATCATCAGTAGAATCATAATCATGGTTGCATCTTAGTTTTACTGTAGCTTCTTTCATCATAATTTCATGTCAATTTAGATTATAGTAGCTTCCTTTTATCATCTAGTTTTCAACATATAGAAGTAGATCATTGCATTTAACATCATTCCATTCTCTAGATTGGAATTTTAAGAGTCATAGTGCTTACCAAATTTGAGAGCCCTTTGTGATTTAATAAATCTTTGGAGATAGGAAACAATGAGACGCTTTCAATATTTTTGTGCTTTAAATTAGTTAATTGTTGTTGAATCTTGATATAATGTTTCATTAAGAAGTGTTTTCAGTTATTTATTATTTATTTATTCCACACTTACATTTTGGCGCCCACCGTGGGGCCCTAACCCCATATTTTAACATTTTTTCTAAAAAGTGTTTGTATAGGATACTGGCATGTTTTCTTTTAGCGTGATTGAGGGATTCTGCAACACTTCCACCAAAAGTTTTAGCGCTTCTGATGGAAACAATAGCGCTTCTGTACTCTATTTTAGCGCTTCCACCAAAAAAGCTTTCAAGACGGTTGACTGTTCTAGGTTCAATACTGTTTTAGTGCTTCCACCAAAAGTTTTAACACTTCTACCAATTTTTGCAGCGCTTCCAAATTTTGTAGTGCTTTTGATGATTTAAATAGCGCTTGTGCAATTTATTTTAGTGCTTCTGTGATTTCTTGTTTGGATCCGACACGACCGCGACTAGAAATTTATTTTGATGCATTAGGACTAAAAAGAACCAATCCTAGGGTAGCCATTTAATTTAAAACATATCAATCTTAGGGTAGTCATCATAATTTTTCTATTTTGGTTAAAATAAACATCATGACTTTTGTGAAGCAATATCTTCACATAGAATGGCAAATTGTCATTTGGGCTTAAGAACTGAACATTGATTATTGTGCTTGTGTGGTGATGGGCCTATGCTCTCCCCTTAACTGGGTGATCAAAATGCCAAACTCATCCTTTAATTTCATACAATTTACACTTTATTAAATCCTTTAGAAGGCCTGTAGTAGTGGGAAAAATTACTCACCCTACGGGAACGACCTGAGTGGGAACAACCAAAGCCAGGTTTTCCAACCCACTATAAAATAAAAGTGAATCTAGGGAAACCCACATTTTCCAGAAGTGTCCAAGATAACCACCCCCAAAGTCTTTGTTCTAAATATTGGGAGGTCTCCTGAGGGATTTATCATTTGCCGCTTCGAATAGAAACCCTATCTATGAACCATAGTGTAGAATCCAGTTGAGTAAGTAACCAGACATTGTAATACTCACAGTGCAAGGGGAGGGAAGAATCTGCCCCCAAGACACTCACCATATAATTTCCAAGGACTGTTTGCTCAAGGGATCGAGAAATCTAACTTCGAGTACATGCCTGGAAAAGAAAAAAACACAGGCGCCCTCTAGGGGGTGACACGGCTGTGTGAGTCGATGCAATTTTAAGATGTGGGCTGTGAGTATAATGATGACCTTTTTGACATTAAGAGTGAGTCTATCTAAAGTGTATTTTTGTTAACAAACCAATGAAAATAGGACCATGCGTGGTTCTTGAACATACACTTATTGTTTAGATTATAGGTCTTAAAAACAACTGTTCTACAATTGCTTGCTGTGTTTTCAAATCAATAATTCAGATAACGATCATCCAGAAAAACATAAAGAGTAAAACAAAACCAAATGGTGAAATTTATGATTAGGGATTGGAAATCCACAATGTTTGTCAAGAAATCCCTCACAACAAGAGTCAAGAAACCAAAGAAACAACTTAGTTACAAGAAACTTTTGGAAAGAAGACGATTTTTATATCAAAGTAGGAAAGTCTTGCTTCAACATAGAACTTTCATCCATAGGTTTCACAATTTTGCTAGGGAATATATTGGTGATTATGCTTTAGAGCCTTTGTATTCACAAGCTTATTTCCAAAGAAGAGCTCTTTCACAGAAACATAATCATAGTCAACCTATTCATCAGTCTTCCATCTCACAACTAGCAATAGAATATTCCAACAGGCCCAATCAATTCTTACAGTAGAGAAAACTTGGAAACATTAGGATTTTCATCCAAAATCAGAGAATTACCAACAGAGATATCCTATCAAAATACCAAAAATCCTAAAAATTACACCAAAAAAGTCAGTCTCTTCACAGAAAGGAAAATTAGACAACATTGTTGAATCCCAAAGTAGTGCTTATACACTTTGTTTTAGTGCTTTTGCACTATCTTTTAGCACATACACAGTTGAAATAGCGCTTCTGCAATCTGTTTTAGTGCTTCTAACAAATTCTGTAGCACATCTACTGACTATAACCAAAATTACCAGTGTTAGAATTTACCAGTCTTTTAGCGCGTCTACAGTTTGTTTTAGCACTTCTACTTTGTTTCACAGCGCTTTTACCATAAATTTTATTGGTTTTGTAGTCTATTTTAGTGCTTATGCCCTATGTATTAGCGCTTCCACATAACAAAAAAATAGAGAGCTTCCAGACACATCTATCAGATTTGTTGGCATCAGAAACTCAGGTTTTTATCAGACATAAATAGTTTTACAGTCTAGACAACATCTAAAACCTGAAACAAAATAGGTTCTTACAAGTCAAAATTCTTTTCAACTTAAACCCAGATCTTGCAAACTACAAGGTGTCCAATTATCAAAACAGAAATATTGATTATTGAGTTAAGTTTCCTTATCAGGATTTTGACATCCTACCATCACGAAACGAAACACAGTGATCAAATTTTTAACTTAGTCTCATCAATAGAATATATCATTCTATTTGACTTTGTTAAAATCCAATTGACACTAATCCAAACACAAAAGATCAAAGTTTAGTGAAAACAACAAATACTTGTATGCCAATCTTAGCAAGGTTACAAAAGAAAAAAACTAAGAGAAAAAAAATTGAAGCACCAAATGTCATGGCTGAAGAAAACCCTTTTCACAGATTCCAACAAAATGATCCAAATGAAATAACCCAAGAAGATGTCAACACAACACAACAGGATCCAAATTTCCACAAATTCATGGAAAAGGTTTTAGAACAAGATATGGAAAAATATCTTTTGATGCTAGCTGAGCTAGGTGCCAAACTTCCAAAAGACTTTGATGTCAATCGACTGAAGGAAACACCTAAAGCAGCTAAAACCAAACCACACAACACACAAAACACAGATCAAGTGGTTGCCTTAACATGTCAAATGCAAAACTTGCAACAACTTCAAGATATGAAAAAGGGAACCATGAAGAGGTAATCATTACAGGACATTTGTCCTTACCCTTTCCATCTGAGTGTAGACATGATAACATTTCCAAGACATTGTGAATTCCCCAAATATGACAAGTACAATGACAAAACAGATCTAATTGACCATGTAAGGGAATTCAGAACAATGAGTTTAGAGTTTGCACAGGAAGAAACTTACCTAATGAGGTTGTTTCCTAGGAGTTGAGGAGCACACTATATGGAATGGTTCTCCAAATTACAACCAGGGATTTGATCCTTTGAAAAATTGGTCAACAGATTTATCACACAGTTCTCCTTCAACATTCAACATGACGTAACCATAAAAGATCTGTACAACATGAAACAAAAAAAGGGAGAGACATTCCTATCATTCTTACAATGTTGGAAAAAGTTGTTCGCTAGATATCCTCGATCTATACCTAAAGAGGAAAATATTGAATTATTTATCGACAACTTAAATGATGACATGAGTTACAGACTGGAACTACAATGTCCCCCGACATTTGAAAAGGTGATTGAAAACAGGCTTAAAATTGAAGAAGCCTTAGTCAAAAGAGGAGTGATTAAACATTACAATGACACATCAAACAACACAAATTCCTCAAATCACTATGGAAACAATGACAAGCCTAAATTTTGGCAGAAAAATAGAAATATTGGAAACAATGATGCTACAACTGGAACGCAAAATACAAAACCAGTATTCAATTTAACAACAACAACTGTAAAAACAAGTCAAAATGACAACCAAAACAACAATCAAGGTACCGCTCAAAACAATAACCCAAATAATGGGGAATCTCGACCACTATCATATCAAAGACAATCCAATCAACCAAGATTTACATCATTATGACAAACTTTGGAATCAACAATGAGAGAGCTTATTACAAATAGACTTATTACTCTACCAGAAGCAAGAAATTGGGAGCCGAAAGTGAAATCATCTTGGTGGAACGATGTTGACTATTACAAATTTCATAAAAATAAAGGACATAAAACAAATGACTGTATGCAATTAAAACATCTGATACAAGACTTGATTGAGTCAAAGAAGGTGTTTGTCGAAGGACATCAAGCAAACAAAAATCACAGTGTGTTTACAAATCCTTTACCCAACTACGAAAAAGGAGAATCTTCTTCAAACAGTAAAGGAAAAAGTGTAAACTATATCTATGAAACCACCATTCTTTGCATTTATGAGGTTGAGAAAAATAATGTCATTGATAATAAAATAGAAAACATTAACATCAATGACATTGTATCCCTAAATGTGATTCCAAACATAAATACATCTGACAACCAAATCAACGTCATAAAAATCAGGGAAACACAAGACTATCAACCAGTCAATGTAATGACAAGGGGGCAGTCCAAAGTGATACTGAAAGGAGTTTCACCTAAAATCACTACTCCCCCATCACATCAATACAACATTGTGGATCAACTACAAAAGATACCTGCACAAGTATCCATACTAGAACTTCTTAAAATTTCACCATCACATAAAGAGGTTCTAGAACAGGCTCTAGTAGCCACTATGGTACCCAATAATTTGGTTGTCTATCAATTTCAAGCTATGGTGGGACATCTGACCACACCTCATTGTATGTCATTCTCCGAACAAGATGATGTGTCACTAAATCACCCACACAATGTGGCCTTACATAGAGAGGTTTTATTTCATAAACACCGTATCAAGTGTGTCTTAATAGATGGCGGAGTTGGATAAAATATTTGTAATTTAAAACTAATTCATGCACTAGGCTATTCTGACAACGCCATTGATGCCAGGAGAAAGATAACAATAAAAGCATATGATGAAGATGAAAGGTCTTCCAAGGGGCTAATTGTACTACCAATTCAAGTGGGACCGATTGTCAAAAATATTGTTTGCCAAGTGTTAGAAAAAGAGCTAACACATAACATACTCTTGGGACATCCATGGATCCATGAAATGAAAGCAGTACCTTTGACATATCATCAATGTTTGAAATTTCCTATCAATGGACAAGAGATCACAATTTTAGATGACAACAATAATCCCTAGACTTGTAACATGCTTAAAGAAAATTAAGACACTCTGGTACCCCACAATAGAGAAGCTAGCACATCTACTTCATCTAGTGGTGAAAAACAACTCAATTTTATATCCAAATGGGTCGAGAAAAAGGACCAAGCAAAGGAAACAACTATTGCTGACTCAACTTTATCAAACAATAAAGGTCCCTTGAATACTCTATCACAACAATTTATAGACAAGATCTAGTTAAAGGACAAAGGCTTGGGAGAATATTCCATTGAGCAATCTTTGTGTCTTTCATAATTGCTGCCATCTCCAAAACCATACATACAACCCACAACAAACACACGACGATCATCACAACCCATCATGGTTCTAGATGAAAGGTTTGTAAAAGCAGGAACTCTAGAAGATGAATCAAAAGACAAGGCCATTCTAAATTGTCTCTACAAAGACGAAGAAGCTTCAACATCGACAAATATCAACATAAGGACAAATCAGTATGGAAAAGGAAAGGTTATCTTAGAGAAAATGGGCTATGAAGGGCAAGGACTGATTGGCAAGAGAAAAGATGGCATTATAAAACCTATTCAACCTCTAACACTTCAGCCTAAAGGCAAAACATGATTAGGCTATACAGGGGAATCAAGAGAAGAAGTAACTCATAAAGTGGTAGAAAGGATTCTACAAATGAGGGATGGGTCTGAAACAAATTCCAATGAGTATGAATGGGATCATTTATTTTCAACATCATACACTGACAAACAAATTTTATGTCATCCAAGCGTATACACCCACATGAGAGGAGGGACAAAGTTCAGGAACTAGACCACTTGTATTGGGATCACCAAATATCGATGACTCAAGTAAGGATGAACAAACATCGAGTGAGATAGACAACTCAGAGGAGAGTAATATCATAGACATTGACCTTCCCACTAACAACTTTGACCACCTGGCTATTAGAATAGTTACTGTTGTCGACCTTACTCAACCTGATGACTTATTACCCTTGATACATCCTAAACTAGTTGACTGGGAACCAACCAAACCTATTAATATACCAGCCTTTTCAAATGATGAGGCCATCGTAAATTTTCTTTGCAGTGACGAACCTGATACAAGTTCTACCTATCCAAATTTGACCACTTCCATATGGTCAAAGTCATCTTCGTATTCATTCCTTTACTCATCTACTTCATCCTCTTTGTCGATATTAATTAAATCATTTATTTAATTAATATTTCATGTCCTACATAAGGTTCCTAAAGTATTTAATTTAATAATTAAATAATTTTACCTTCTTTCCTCTCCAAATTAAATAAAAATACCACTTTATTTAATTTAGTCATGTAACCTCTTGAAATTTAAATTAATTTTTAATTCCTCACTTTCACTCTCATTGTCACATCCTCCAACTTTTGCAAGTTGGTCTCTAATTCCTCTTAGCCATCTAACCCTCTTTTAATCATAATTAATTTAATTAATTTATGGTTAGGATGTGTCACATCCTCCAACATTTTCCACTTGCTTCTAATCTTTAGTTAATTATCTTAATCATGTGTTTGCACAACCTTAATCAAGGTCATTAGCCACATTTAGCATGCCTTTTTAGTCAACCTTTTCATTTTCCTTTCTTGGTATTGACCCTCTTTCCCATGTGAATTTTAAATTCACATTTATTCCTCCTAGAAACTCCTCTTCCCATGCATCTTCTAGAATCTTTTGACTTGTCACATCAAGTCACATGTGGACAAAGGCTTCCCTTTTTGGAACCTTGTCTTGTCCATGAGATTCTTGCAAGTATGTGAATTTTTAATTCACATTTATTTCTCCAACTACTTTCCCTTTTCCATGGAGATTTTTGAGGAATTCTAAAATTCCTCAAAAGTCACTTTCATTCCCACTTGGGGACAAGAAGTTCCTTTTTGAGGAAATCTTCTCATTCCCCAAGGTACTTGAAAAGTACTTGTCCTTCTTCCACTCATGTACCCTCCTTCCACCTCATTTACACATCACCATCCCTAAGCCATCTCACATTCCACATGTCAAGATGTGAGGGCTTGTGAGTCCTCAACTCACCATAGCCCTTCATCTTAACCTTGTTGGATGAATCTCAACCGTTGAATTTTCTACAAAATTCAACTTCCTCTATAAATACCTCCTATTTTCTCTCATTTAGGTGGTTGATCATTGTGCTAACCAAACTATTGCAATTTTTTTATTTGAGCCATATTTAGCTAGAATTCTCATTTGCTTGCATACAACATAACATCTTCATCTATTTTCCATCCATATTGCATCTAATTCATACATCATTTTCCATCAAGAGGAGCATATATCATGTCAACAATCGAACAACCAACTAGAAAGAGCAGCTTAACAAGGTATTATCGTTCTATCTATTTTGTTAGGTTTAACTTTTAGCTCAATCTTGAGGTGTTAGGTGTTTAGGTGGTTTCTTGCATTTTTTGTGTTGTTGCTCGTTTCTAGGACCACATTTATTCTTGATCACACACACAATTCTGGAAATCAACATACAAACACACACATATATATGTCAACTTAGTCCAATTGGTATTCCCATGCATATGGGAAATCCATCCATGAGCATACGTAGGTACATCTACATATGTATACTCATCTATGTATTCACTCATATGTATGAGTTTACTATAGACACGTACACATACATATATATAAATTTTATGCATATAACTAATTGACATAACAATAAAAATGCAAGGAAGGATTCCTCTTATTATCAAGACTCATCACATACCTCATTCCAAACATTCTTAAACAACATAAAAAATCAATATAAACACACACAACTATACTGAAGATCACTTACCATCTACCCAGCTAGCTTGACTCAACTAAGACCAACTAGGGTGTGAGTATGTGAATGCTCAGTAAGACTGAATTAGGGGTTGCTAGACCAAGTTCTTCTCTTGAGTGATACTTCCCCTCTCTTCTAGAGGCTTGAACTTGTTCCTGCATTTCAACTTGATTCACCATAGAAGTAGTTAGCTGAATCAATGCTTGTCTATACCTCTCATACATGTCATATTCACATTATGTATTTCATATACTAAATCATAAATAATTTAATTGAATCAAACATTCATTCAAAATATTTCCATTAGAATTCATAAATAAACACATTCACATTTATTGAAGCAATTCACCAAACAAGGTAATAGTAAATAGGTAATAACACATGGGGTGCCACATATTCCCCCCTTGTGAATCATCGTCTCCGATGATTTTTAAGTACCAATATGGCCATAGCATAAAGCACACATCATAAAACAAACAAAAAAAATCATTATTATTTTTCAAGAATTTTCAAATTCTAGCAAGACTTGTGGAAATTTTTGCTTCATTTCAGCATACCCTTCCCATGTGGTAGAGTCTTCTACATACTAATCCCACCGGAACTTGCATTGCAGAACCTCTTGATTACGTAAGTGAAGCTTACGTGTTCCAACCACCTTGAGTGGCTGGATTGTTACCACCCCTGGATCTTACACCTGTAAAGCATTCCAATCAATAACATGGTTATCACCTGGTATATACTTCTTAAGATATGAGACATGAAAGATGTTATGCATCTTGGCAAGAGTTGGTGGAAAATCAATCCTATACACAATAGGGTTGATCTACTTAAGTACCTCAAAGGTCCAATGTAGCGCAGAGCTAGTTTGGATGACTTTCCAAACTTCATAGAACTCTTTTGATGTTTAACTCTCAACAAAACTCTATCTCCCATTGCAAAATTTCTAGGCACCTCCTTAGAATCAGCATAACTCTTTTTCCTATCATTAGCTTTTTCTAATCTCTGCTTAATGATTCCCACATATCCTCCATTTTTGATAACATCTTTGGCCCAAGGCTTATCCTATCTTCCAATGTATCCCATCTTATAGGAGTTTGACACTTCCTGCCATATAATGCTTCAAATGGAGCTATTTTGATTGCAAAATGATAAGATTTATTATATGAAAACTCCACCAAGGGTAGAAAATCCTCCCACTTGTATTGTTGATCCATGCAATATATCCTTAGTAGGTCTTCCAATACTTGGTTCACCCTTTCAATTTTCCCATCCATTTTCGAATGATAAGCATAACTTATATTCAATTTCGTTCCAAGTGTAGAAAATAGGGATTTCCACAATCTAGATGTCACCTGAGCATCCCTATCTAAAATGATCTTTTTAGGAATCCCATGCAATCTAAATATCTCTCGAAAAAACTTTTGAGCTATTATAGGAGCTCCGTCAGTCAAATTTCCTGGTATGAAGTGAGCTACTCTTGTCAACCTGTGAACCACTACTAGAATGGTATTGTTCTTGTTCCTATACATGGGGAGACCTTGCAAAATATCCATGCTAATGACTTGCAACTTACTTTCTAGAACTTCATGTGGATACAAAAGGCCTGTAGGATGATGATGATCTTCCTTCGCTCATTGGCACTCTAAGCAACTTGCTACAAATATTGTTGTGTCTCCTTTCATACCCTTCCAAAAATATAATAGCTTCACATCAACCAACATATTGGTTACACTCAGATGTATTGAATATGATGCATTGTGAACTTCTTTCCATACCAAGTCCCTTAATTCCTAAGAATTAGGTACATAAATTCTCCCTTTAAACCTTAACAATCCATTAGGTTCAAGGTGATATCCTTTGTACCTTCGATCTTGTGGATCATTTGTGAGTACTTTCTTGACTTGTTCATAGAACTCATCACTCTTATATTCTCACAACACTTGACCCTTGAATTTAGTTTGGACTGATATCATCGAGGAGATATGTCTCGTATGACTTAAGGCATAGACAACCCAATTATCTTTCCCCTTGATATAACTGCTATTGAAATTGTAATCAAATATCAACTCTAACCATGTTCTCTGCCTTGCATTAAGATTAGTTTGGGTAAATAAATACTTAAGACCCTGGTGATCGATCTTGAGTGTAAATGGTTTTCCCAATAGATAATGTATCCACATCTATAAAGCATGAACCGCTACTGGTAACTCTAAATCATACGAAGCATAATTTTTTTCATAGGGATTCAAATTCCTAGACTCTTAGGTTATGAATCACTCATCTTTCATTAATACACCTCCCAATCCTTCTCCTCATGCATCTGTAATAACAAAAAATTTATCATCTGGATCTGGTACTTTTAGTATTGGTGGGTTGGTCAACCTTTCTTTAAGTTGGTCAAATGCTTCTTGACACTTCTCAGACCACTCAAACTTCTTTCCCTTTCTTTGCAATGATATGATGGGAAAAGCTATCCTTGAAAACTTCTCAACAAAATTATGGTAATACCCAACAAATACCATAAAGCTTCTAACTTCCAACACATTCTTGGGCATCGACCATTCTAGTCCCGCTTTAATCTTAGTCAGATCAACCAAAATCCCTTCAACCAAAATTATGTGACCCAAATATTGTACTTTCTTATGGAAGAAGGTACACTTTGAGAGTTTCCCATATAACTTATGCTCTCTCAATATTTGAAGAATGAACTCTAGATGCTTGAGATGTTCCTCTTCATTCTTGTAGTAGATTAAGATGTCATCCAAAAAGACTAACACAAATCTATCCAAATAGTCCCTAAATACATTGTTCATTGTAAGGAAAGCAATGGTGGGGAAGCAACTTTCCTAACGGAAAAACCACAAGGAAGAATGCATATAGTACTTTTAATTTTCAAATTACAATCCAATGAAGACACACATGAAAGATTTACAGAAATAGAACAAATACTGAAAGACAAATGAACAACAGATTTATGTGGGAAACCCTTTCAGGAAAAAACCCACCACACCAAGCTGAATCTCTTTGTATTACAGTAACAAAAAATTACATACAATGCAAAGATACAACTCTCTGGTATCGGGTCACGCGTATTTTCATTCACTATCGGCCTCCTACCTATACCAACAATCCATTTTCAAACTCGTAATCAATTTTTAAATCTACCACATTCTAATTTTACCTTGGTGTTCATCCCATCCCAATAACCAACGTTGGAAATTCCTCCTGAAATAAACTCGATTTTCTTCCCAGCATGCGCTAGCTTCAACCACCCAGTTAAGTTGCAATTGAACTACTTAACTATTTAATTTCTTCTTCCAGGTTTCTTCTCCGGACCAAATCTGGTGCATCACTACATAGTGAGAAGGTCAACAACAGTTGGAACATCCAATCCTCAGCCATTGGTTAGCGCCAAGAGATGTTGTTCTTAGTACAGTAGTCTTCATCATCAATAGACGGGCAGCCCCAACAAGTCAGTAGCTAACGGTTTCGCACCAATCACCATCCATTGCATTGTATTCAGTGGAGTTTCTCCACTCCAGCATGATCGGGAGCCTGCCAAGTTGCATCAATTTCAATTTTTTTCTCATTGGGTGATATTTCTCATGATTCATACTACCAAGTAAGCTTATCACTTAAACTTTTTCCAATGCATATAGATCTAATGCTTCCCAAGAATAAGGCATTTCCAATATCCAAATGCCACCAAGAGCCACTCACAAAAGCATTTCACCTCGCCAAAGACCCCCACTGGCCTCAAGCGTGGTTTCCTGGGACCTGCCCTACCTGTTTTGCACTTACCGCCAAGACCTCCCATCGAGGTCTCAAGTCATACTGAGTGCCAAATAATAGTCGGCAAGACTTTTTTCTTTTGTCAAGACCTTACACCATGCACTCATGTCTTACCAAGTTGGCAAGACATTTGACCTTCGCCAAGACTTCACACCGAAGTCTTTTGTCACCACGAAAGCACCAAGTGAATACGTACCGGTGAGACAACCCTCCATCGGTAAGACTTCATATCAAAGCAAATGGGTTACACCAATGACTCTAGTCGTTGTAGGTCTCCCCAACATCCTAATGAATCATTGTTAGCGAGACAACCCACCATCGCTAAGACTTCTTCCTGAGACCCTTGTGTTAGCCTGATGATCTATCGATGAGAATCCCTTCAGTCGCTGGGAATTCATACCGAGCGATCAAGTCACCTCGAAGACCCCAATCGTTGCAAGTCTCCCCGACACCCGATAAGAGCATTATGTCGGCCAGAGGTCTCTGCTCAACAAAAGGTCACAACGATAACATCATTCGGCAAGACATCTGCTTTGTCTTGGCGATATGAACATTTCAAGAGAATTTAGAATAGCTAGTCAGCTAGACATGATTAATGTCACAGTGAATTTTCCCTCTAGGAGTTATATGTCAGTATGGATTGAGGCGAATGACTGGGTCTTATCATTCCTTTAGATAACAACTCTTCTAGTTGTTCCTTTAATTCCATTAGTTCAGTTGTGGTCATCCTAAAGGTACTTTCAATATAGGTTTTGACCCTAGTACTATTTCGATAGAGAAATTAAATATCGTCTTAGGGGGTAATCCAGATAATTCTTCTAGAAATACATCCTCAAATTTCCATAAAATAGGATACTTCTTCATATCCAATTTTCTAGATTCAAATGCTTCACCCTCTTTGACATCTTAAATTTTTGAGGTCCATAATATACTATATCATCTTAAGAGATGAATTCATTACATTCATCAAGCTTCTGCATTTTTACCACACAGAGTTGACAACCTTTCTTCTTTGCTCTATGTATTTTCATAGCGGATATCTATTGTAACTTAACCTCTCTAGGAATTCCTTGCATTGACACCCAACTACCTAGATCGTCTAAACATTCTACTATTTTCACATGAAAATCCACCTTGGCCCTATGTATCCATAGCAAGTTCATCCCTATGATGACATCATAAGACCCTAAGGGAGCTACGCACATATTTACTTTCATTGAGTAACTTGGAAGTTCAACTCTTTCTTCGAATAGACATTGACTTACCTCATCTCTTGTTTGGTTAGCATATTCTACAACCCAAGATTGTTCCAGGTAGGAAACTTTTCTAGAAATTTGACTTTCTATTCTAGGAGAAATAAAAATTTATGTGGCACCAGTATCTATTAAAATTGAAATGGTAATTCCAAATAAAGTACCTAATACTTTTACCAAAGTTATCTATTGCTCTGCTTGCCAATTATCCACAATAGCATGAATCCTTTGTTGAAACACAACGTTTTAAGGTGGAAGAGAATTACCATGTGGTTGTGTCCCAGATGGCTTGCTCAAACAATTACTCACATAATGATCCCCTCCACATGTAACACATCCCTTCACTGGTCCCCTCCTTTTCATAGGCCTTCTAGAATTACTTTGATTTCCACCAGCATTGTTGTTAAAGTTGTTGTTTCCCCTTGATCTTTCCTTGATTCATTCCAATTATTTTTGGATCCCTTTTCCCCTTTCTTTTTAAAATTTGGCCCGTCACTAGGATTCCTTGGAGCTTGATTGGTTTGTGTCCAACCAGACTTCTTTTTATTTCTCTCTTGATAGTTTGAGATAGACTTAAGCCTTTGTTCCTACTTAATTGAATTCTCATACACCAAACCCATTATTGTTGGACTTTGTACATCTACCTCACCACCTACTTGCACATTTAGACCCATGATAAACTTCCTTATATGAAAGTTCCCATCCTTCTAGTACATAGGTACATACTTAACGAGTCGAGTGAACTCCCAATACTCATTCATTGAAGAATCATCATGCCTCAAGTTTTGGAAGTCAATGAGCTTTTGATCATAAAAGAGTTGGGGAAACCATCTCTTATAGAAAATATCCGTAAATTCACTCCAAGTGAGGTTTAGGTAACTAATCCCAAGCCCCATTTTCTTACTCATCCACCAGTTGGATGCTTCACCTACCAATTGAAATTCTCCCCATAGAACTTTAGTGACCTTAGAGTAATTTCTGATTTTGAAATATTTCTCCATTTCTATAAGCTATACTTTTGCTGCATCTCCAATAGCACTACCTTTAAATTTTGGTGGTGTGATTTTTCTCATGTTGTAGGATAACTCACTTTCCAAATTATTCCTTTTGGTTCCCTCAGAATATGATTGTGACCTATCACTCTCTTGATCACGAGATTTAGTATGATTATGAGAATATTCCTCTTCTTCTTCATTGTTGGGAATTTCTTCCTCATTATTTTGAATTTATTGATACACTCTTTCCTTTCCCCTAACTTCTTATTCAAGGTTTCCTATTCTTTCTCTAGTCTCATCTAGGATAGCTAGAATATGGTGCAATTTGGCTTTAGTATTCTCAGCGCCTTGACCTACTTCTTGAATTTCCCCCATATTAGTTCTTGACCTAACCATCTTTTGCACATAACGGTTATAGCTAGAGGTTTTCATTTTAATTATATCTATGAATCTTTGATCAATGTTAACAACATTCTAAAGATCTATTATCACGTAAGAAATTCTATTTCAAGAACTCATTCACAATTTTCTTTTCCAAAAGCATAATTTTCATTGTAATAAAAAATGATTTTTCAATTTCCTTGAGTTTACATTTAATGACTATTAAGATAGTGTAAGGGAGGATATTCCTTGGATTCACTTTCCAATACATAGCTATGTGGGGTATAAACCTCATATTTTTTCTCATTTCTATCTTTGAAAGGATAATATCCCTCTAATCTATCCTTAGACACAGTTTTGAGGTACATAACCCTCTAATTCGCCACTTGTGGCTATTACAATGACTTACACTAAGGGAAGAACTCAAGGATCCCTAAATGTCATAACTAGAATAACACTACATTCTAAGGGCATATCCATGGAAAGTGAAAGAATCTAACTTTGCCAGTGGTGCTAGAGCACCTTTGCAAAACCATGTTCCTATTTTGGAAAAATTGAGAAAATTTGATATATTTACTTTGTAATGAGATTAAAATAGTCACCTTGTATATTTATAGGTCATTTAAGGTCATTAGGAGGGTTCAAGTTTATTTTTTTTGTGGAAAATTGCAAAAAATGCAAGGGTTGTCAACAAATATTGACAAAATTGCAAGATCATGTAAAAGTTGCATTAAGAAGTTGAAGGGTCATTGTTAGTTCTAGGTGTTAGGAAGTAGTTAGAAGGTTAAAAGATAGTTTAATTTCCTTTATAAATTATTTTTACATCATTTTGAAGATGTGGGTGATTGAATAAATGAACTAGATCAATGAAAGCTCTATTTTTTTAGCATATTTCTTTAGAAATTCACTTTTTCTTGGTTGTGTACGTCTTAGTACAGGAATGAGTACATTTTTTATTTCAAGTTAAAGTACCTTCAATAACCTTCCAATTCCTCTTTTTTTCATACAAATTGGTTTGATTTTGAGATAGTTATTGCAATTTTTTCTATAAACTGTCAAAACCCTGGTTAGGGTAAACAACAGCATATCATTGTTGAGTTTCTCTCATTTTATACAATTAAATTTGCTCATATTTGGTGGAGATATACTTAGCAACATTTTTTTTCATAATCTTGGAGTTTTGGATCAAGTGTTGAAGTTTGATGTGTGAAAAAGGTGAAGTTCCTTGACTGAAAATTGTGTTACAATCTAGAAAACAGAGTGTTCAAGGGGTTTGCATCTAGGGTTTGTAAGGATATAAGTGTGAATGGACTTTTAATCAATTTATAAGCTTTAGGATATCTAATGAAATCTATTTGAAGCATTGATTGTCTAAATTTGATATTGGAAATGACTAAACCAATAAACCCTATTTGTATCAAGCCTAATTAGGCCAGTGATGAACCCGGTTCAGTTAGTTTTAAGGATGGTGTTCTAAAGTAACTTATTCTACCTTTTTTATATGATTTAAAACCATTTAATGGGTGTCCAATATTTCCATTATAGTCAATTTTTTTTGTGTGGTTTAGGAGATAAATTTGACAAATTGCAGTTGCTTGGCTACTAGAGAAGGACAATCAATGAAGGAAAGATGAATCATTTGTATGGGTAGACCTTGTAAATGTTTGTATTGGGTTACTTCTATCTAAATGGAGACATTGAAGGTGTATAAAGGTTTGTTAGAGGTCTAGGATTATGGTGGTCATTTTGGATTTCTTGGTGCTTTCGGAATACAAGCTACCTCAAAGAATGAATTGGTAAATGTTGAATGCACTGATTTGGTCAAATTGCTCTAAAGAGGTTTTTCCTTTGATTAGTTAAAATAAGGTTGTTAATGGTGTTTCAAGGTCTGATGAAGGCCTAGAAGTAAGACTGCATGATTTGGTGCCTTATAGTCATGAAGAATTAGTGAGATTGAATCCCTAATTGTGAAAATTATATTGAAGTGTGATTGTATCTTCCTCATCAGCTAGAGAGATAGAAGGTAAATTGTTGAAGTTGGAATAATCTTTCATCCTTCTCTTCTCTTGGATAATTCATGAAAAGGAAATGACTAAATGTCTTAGTATTGCTTAGCCCAATGGCGTCATAATTAGTTCGCTCAATGGTACAAAGATTGGATTCCCTTTCCTTCTTGGTCTGTAGGTAGCACTCATTTCCAATAACTAAATTCCATGCATTCATCTTGAGATGCACCATCCTAGCACAAGAATTTCCAAACATTATATTCACATAATGTTGTATTAGAAACATAACGAGCACATAGGTTCCAGAGCTGGACTTGGTAGCTGTAATACCACGTGTAACCTACCCATTGTTTTCCCAAGTAAATCTACTAGGTTTTACCCACATGTAATTATCTATGCATCTAATGTAGATAAATGAAAAATTTCTTTTCTATTCAATAATATATGCATTATTTTAAATATAATTTTATCCAAACTTTTCCATTGCATAATCAAAGAGTCATTCCAATAATATAAGTATGATTTAAATTTACATAAATATATTCAAGATAATGTTTCACATTACAATTTCCATAAATATGGACACATGATACATACATAACTTTAACAAGCTCACATGAACTAGAAATACAAATGGTCTAGAATGTCCTTCTCCCAAATCTTGGCCACCAAATGCATGAAGAGAAGCATCACTCAAGCATTTTTCCACCAACCATGGACTAACTGCAATCCCCTACACATCTAGAAAATTAGTAGATGGACCTACCCTTTGATGAAGAGATTGGTTTGGTAATCTCCTCCTTCAAATATCCTTTCCTAAGCATAGTGATGTATCTTACATGTCTAGATCTTACCATAAAGTCAACCTCTAATTCTATGATATTCTTAGCCTAGTATGTATTTGGATCACAGTAAATTGATAGTGTAGATAGTGGCTACCTACACTACTTTGGCCAAAGATTCAACACCTAGTACTTTGAGTGAGGATAATCTATATTCACCACTACAATTGCTCGATTTTTATTTTGACCATTAGTATTCTATTCTATTCTAGGTTATTCCCTTTCCCATGGATTATTCTAATCCCAAGAATAACCTTCCATTTGTCTCACATTATCTAACATGACAATCAAGTATTTCAAAGTAACTCTATCTTATGCTACATACCTAGAGTATCACTATACTTCATAAAGTACTAAAAATCTACATATACCACAAATAATATTTATATTCATATAATAATACAGTCATTGTATACATATTTATATGAGTAAATATCAAATATAATGTTTCACAAAACAAGAAACAACTAAGTGATATGCAATAATGTCCAAACATTTCACACAAGTAAAAGACAATCTTTCAATATGACAATATAATAAACAATCTTTCCCAACATAATAATAAAGAGGTAGAAATCAACATGCCTGTTTAAAAGCTTCCAACTAAATAATCTTCTCCTCAAGTTTGCTTGCAACTTCCACTATGAACAACTGAAACACCTCTACTAACTTCACTCTAAATCTCTCAACAATTCAACTCTCAATCTCACAAACTCTAAACTCACTTTGCATTGAATTTGCAGCAGAATAACTCTTAAGAAATCAAATTAATAAGGGATGCATTTGGTAGAATGAAAACCTCTATTTATACTAATTTGTGAGCAATCCAAGGCTACAAGCAAGTATGTATTTCTGTCACCTTTCATCCTCATGCAACGACTCACTCACAGGTTTGCAACACATCAAAGTCCTCACCATTTGAATGGCTAAGTCAACTTGATAAAATGGGACAACAAGATTAAAACAAGTTTTCTAATTGAAATTCCTTACAAAATGTTACCAAGTTTGCACTTGAAAAGGTCTTAATACTATTTGTAGGTTAAAACACATTTCAAAGACTCCTTTTGCATTCTAAGTACTAAAAAATATGGTGGCACCACTTAATGTTTGGTGCCACCTTCCTATTGCAGGCTTAGACTATTTCTAAAGGCATTTAAAATAGTTTAAACTTCCTTTCAAAAGATTACACAAAAACTTATTATTCATACTTCCTTTGTTTGGTTTGACTTAGTCTTCATACTTTATGTGCTAGTTGTATTCCACCAAAGTTGCGCTATATGCTTTGTGCGCCACATGCTATAATATGTGCTTTGCTTCACCATATTAGTGCTATATTATGCACTTTGATAGATTATCATAATAAATATCATTTACATATATATTATATATATGTATTTATACATATATATATATCAACATATATATATATATATTAATATATATTCATTTCTTAATGTTTATCAAATACATTTAATCAATAAACAAGTATAGATGTTGTAGACATGTAAAATTGACTTAACACCTATCACAACTCAAAACGTCTCAGAACAACTCTTAATCAACCCAGAATATCTCAGAATGACTCTAAATAAACTTGAAACGTCTCGAAAAAACTCTGAATCAACTCGAAATGACTCTGAATCAACTCGAAGTGACCTTGAATCAACTCGGAATGTCTCAAAACAACTTTGAATGAACTTGAAATGACTCTGAATCAACTCAGAACAACTCCAAATCAACTCGAAATGTCTCAGAATGACTCTGAATCAACTTGAATCATCTCAAAATCATCCCACGACATCTCACAATGCATCAAACGACATCAAAAACCCTAGTTTCCTCTATTAATTGAACAATATGACATTATTTAATTAATCCACTATTTCATCATTTCTTGACAAATTAAATAAATATTGTTTATTTAATAAAGTCTTGAAAGCCCTAGTTCTACTATTGATCAAATAATACAATGTTATTTGATTAATTCACATTTCATCCTTTCGACCAATTAAATAAATTATATTTATTTAATAATTTCCTAATCTAATCTTATTTCATCTTGATTAGTCAAACAACGCCAATTATTTGATTACGTCACTAATTCACCTTATTTCTCAAAATTAATTAAATTATTAAATCATAATAATTTAATTATCACACTTTCCCTCCAAAATTTAAATAATTAAATCAAACTATTCAAATTAATTATCAAAAATCAAATTAAACTAATGCGACTCTATTTGCAAAAGTCAAAATTGATTTGCACGTTCAACAAAAAAAGGAATTAATTAATTAAACGAATTAATATTCCTCACCCACTTTCTGATTGAGAAAATCATGGATTTCTAACTAAGCAATCTATTTTTGCTAACTAAGCCATCTGATTTTTCTAACTCAACCATCTAATTTCTAACTAAACCCTAACTAATCAATCAATTGCTAACTAAGCAGTCAATTGTTGACTGATCAATCTAAAACCATGACTAGCCAATCTATTCTTCAATCACCCTAATTGTGCAATCAACTTTGCACAATCTTCTCATGACTAAATCCTCTCAACATATTTTGACCGTTGATCTGGATATTCTCCAACCTGATCCTGATCATCGATTCAAAATCTATTTTCCTATATAACAAACCTCTCTCCTCACAAATATGGATTGGAGAATCAACACACTTTTGCAATGAAGCGTTGTCACAATCACCATTGATAGAGCTTCAACCTTTTTCAATCAACCAAGCATCATTCATCAAGCTTTTGCACACAAACAATGGTCGATTTGCAATGACATGAATAACCCAACATCATGCAAATAACTTCAACATGGGATGGTAACCTCTCCTTTGATTTTGAATTCATTTTGTTAATCTTAGGATTTCATTTCATAAGTTCAAATAGCTTAGATTGCTCATTTCATGAGTGATGGAATATGAATAGATTAAGAGTTTTTGGATTAGATAAATTCTAATTTCAATTTTCAATCTTGATCTTGCATTATGGGGTCTAATCAAATAACTTTTTTCCACATTGATAATTTCTTGACATGATTAATTATGTTGGTAGATTGAACTTGTGCAGGGTATTTGTGATCTGTTGGTGGTGTTGTGCAGTTTTTGCACACACGCCCCGCTGAAGGCAGGGACCCTCTTTCGCTTTGGTTTTGGTGTCTTGGCCCTTTCATTTTGAGGTTTTTCCTTGCTTTGGCATGTACTTAAATGTTTATTTTGATTGCCTAAGTGATTGCCCCAAGTTATTCATTGAAAATCTTTGGTTCTGGGTGAATTTCGGGTTTTCACCTTGGTTCGGGACGTTCCACCCCAGCCAGATTTTCCTGGATCCTGGTCGGACTCCGGCTGAGCATTCTGGTTCAGATATTTTCAGTCTTCACGAAATTCTGCATGGGCCAGATTTTTCTGGATTTCGTCCTGTCATTGGGATCCCAAATTTTTTTGGCTGTCTTGTCGATTACATTTAATGTCGTCTATATCGTTGGTAGGCGATGTATTTAACTGATCTTTGATGACTTTTATGCCATTATGCTTATTGTTTGTCATCGATTGAGCTGAGGAGTTTGTTCTTGAAAGTGTTTGATTGGATTTTAGGCGTTGAGTTTGAATTGTTCAATTTAAGTGGTGATTTCTAGTGCATTCATGTCGTTGTTCTTTGTGGATGCCATTAAATTCTCATTTGATGTCTCTGAGATCGATTTCTGCATCAAATGGTATGTATTTGATTGCCTTTCTTTTAATTGATGATTGTGGATAGCGCTTTGATGTTATAGAGCTTATTGGGGTTTGAATTCTTGAATGTTTAATCATTTCATGACTAGGGTTGCATAGCATTGTTTGATTTATGGTCTCCAAAGTAATTTCCAAGCTCGTTAGTTTCTTTGCCTTCTGAGGAGTCTTGCTTGAGAGTCGTTATTTCCCCTAGTAATGACTTAGTAGTTGAATTGAGTGGATCCTGAGTTTGATACTTAGGGCATCACCAAGAAACTTTATTCCGCCTCCCAATTGGCCTATAATTCTAAGAAAATCTATGGAAGGCCCATACCTAACTCGTCTCAGGCCTAGATTCTTGAAAATTTATAATCAATCCATCAATTTAGGCAAAATTGTGATTTTGTGTCACAGTTTGGGTTTCGTCCTTAGTTCAGGATTTTTTGTCTCCGGCGGATTTTCTGGCTTTGGCGGATTTTCCTAATCTCCTTCGATTTCCCGCAATTCGCATACTTTCAGAGTTTTACCTTATCCGTG
Organism: Sequoia sempervirens; assembly: GCA_007258455.2. Taxonomy (NCBI): domain Eukaryota; kingdom Viridiplantae; phylum Streptophyta; class Pinopsida; order Cupressales; family Cupressaceae; genus Sequoia; species Sequoia sempervirens. The sequence continues at coordinate 634,578,902 of VDFB02270651.1, forward strand.
GATTTCTGTCGGCTTCGGATTTTCTTGAAATCCTTTGCTCCCTATTTTTCCCAAAATTTGCAAAGTGTCTCTGCCTTCGCGGAAATCTATCCCTGGTGGATTTTCCCGAAATTTGATGAAATATGAAGGAATATGGAATAACATGATGTGTTAATGGATGACTATGAATTTTATGATTAATTCATGCTATATTTAGATCTTATATATCGTTTATTGATTGATAATGGTCGGATTTAGTTGATAGTAGGTGCTTTCATGTTCATTTCGTTGGAATCCGTCTGGCTCAGATTTTCCTAGAGTTCCTCCTGGCTTGGATTCCATGGATGATCCTGAAACCCGAAATTTGTTATGATCATTTTGTATGAGATTTAATAACACCTTAATTTTATGGGACTCATTTTAATGATTCCCTTGATGAATTAACATTGGTATCCTGTGGTTTTTACTATGTTCTCTTTATTGGATGCAGGCTGAGTCTAGCAAGGTAGTGACTGGGTCTTCAATGTCTGAAGTAGAAAAGATTAAAATGGACATCAAAAGCAGAATTCCTGAGAGTAAGATTACATCAATTTGGTCAGAAGTAATAGATACAAATGTTGGCCTCAAGGACTATGAGGAGTTGAAGGCCAAAATGGTAGCAGATGATCTTCATGTGGTGTCTAGGAGAATGAAGGAGTCAGGGCTTGTCACATGTGGCCGGTTTTCCTTCCACAGTCCGGTGCTATGAGCTTTTCCTCGAGTTGGCTAGACATTATGATCAGGGCACACAAAGAATTATTGGTCCTCAAGGAAGAGTTGTAGCAAATATGAATCCTGTTTCTATAGCCCAAACTTTTGATATGCCAGATAGGTCTCATGTGGTGGCATTCAACATGGAGGAATCTAAGAAATATTATGAAGAAGAGACTGTGAAATCACAACAGCTTATCAATTCTTGGCTGGAGAAGCCCAAGTCTCATTATTCCAAACTGCCCAAGCAACTGTTAAGAGCAAAGTTCAGGAAAGAATACTATGATGCCATCACATTGCTCAGCAAGGTGGTTGGATTAAGGAATGCAGGTATGTTTGAGAATTGGATTGCCATGCTATTGTGAGGATGGAACAAGAACAGATCAACTATCATTGGGCTGGTGTGATAAGCAGGGTGATCCATGAGTAGCTATCCAATGTGTTACAAACTAAGACCTTCACAATGACTTCATACTTGGTCTATGCACTTGCGAGATTTCACCCGTACAAAGGATTGAGCACAAGGGGAGTCTTTGGGCAAGATGTCATCTATGAGGTTTACCCTCAATTGCACCTAGGAAGCTCTAGCTATAGGAGGGTGAATGATGCATTCACCACGCATATCACCAAATTACTTCAGGGTGCAGAGCATGTAAGAATTTCAGACCAAGAAAAGGAGCTCATCAAGAAATATGGGGCATGGTTTATTTAGTTCCCAAATTTTTCATACATCCGGATTGATGGTTTCCAAAGGGACCCTTACAGACTTCCAAGGTACCCTACTGATCACATTCTACTTTTGGAAGTCACTAGACAGATATGTGACTTTGATGCCATTGTTAAGAGGGACAAGCATAAAACTGGTTTTGGTGGAGATTTCCCATTAAGGATTGGCACTGGAGAGGCTTGTCCTTCCATTGGTTCTGCCTAGGCTTCTAAGGAGGAGATGAGTGCTCTTGGTTTATCCTTCCATTCCAAGAGATCAAGATTTGACATCACAGGTGAAGCCCAAAAGAGAGCCAGCAGATAATATAGCCATAAGGTTGAGTTAGAAGATTACTGGGCTAACTGCAGTGATGAATATGAGGTAAGGAAGAAAAAGTTCTCTCGGCTCCTAGTAGAATCAATCTGATTATACAATGTGAGGGCAGTCCCAGATCAACTCGAGGATGATGGAAACCTCATTCAAGATCATGCATATGAGGCAATAAAGGACATGCCAATTAGTGATGTGGATTGGCTAGAGGAAGAAAAGACAGAACTAAAACAGTTGATGGATCCAGTCACCAAGTTCACTAGAATGTGGCTAAGGCATAAATTGTGGGAGTTGGAGAATGAAGGTGTATAATGCACTTATGAGTTGATGGGAGATTTGGACCCTCACTCCACTTCTGAAGAGTCGACTGAGCATGATCCTAAGGGAAAAGGCAAGCTGGATTCTCCTTTCAAAATCAAGATAAAAGGTGTTCAATAGGAAGAAGTCCAAGAAACAGAAAAGCAGAGAAAGCCGATTGCTAAGAAAAGATCAAGGACTAAGAAGTCTGAATAGAAAGAAATTGAAAAGTAGGGTCCTAAAGTTGATGTTCCTATGCCCAAAAGAAGAAGAGTCATAAGGTTGTCATAGAAGGAAAGCTCCAAGGTAGGAGAAGAGGAAGTTACCCCACCGGTGGTAAATGTAGAGAGCTCAGTAGAGAAGGTGCGGGTGTACACAAGGAGGTCAAGGACTCCTCCCAAGGATAGTGTGCCTAAAACAGACCTCTCTCTAGTTGTTTCTCAAAAGGAGTAGCATGATGATATTCCTCCCATGAAGCTCAAAATGAACCAGGTGAATCTGAGAAGGTTGAAGATCATCCAGACACTGAAGGAGAGGAGTTTCATGAGGGTGACCTTTATAGTGTAGAAGCTGAAGTAGAAAAGGTAATGCAATCCCCCTTGGTTGCATATGCAGAGTCACCTATTGGAACTGAAGAGGTTAAACCCCCTCCAAGAGAGGAAGAAGCTGAAAATATTCCATCCCCTGAGCATGAGGAGCATGTTGAAGAAAAGGAGAGTAAGACATATGAGATTCTTGTGAAGCAGGGTTTGAGTGAAGAAGTGCCTAAGGACTAGTAGGAGGAAGTGGGATAGACTGACGTACAGTTGGAATCCACTTTCCCTGATTGGCTGGATAAGGAGATAAGGAGAAAGTAGATTGTTGTGGAAGACACCCCACCCAATTGGGATGAGTTATTGGCCAAGATTGGAAAGGACAAGGGTAAGAAGAAGGCTAGGGTGATTTCAAGGATTGAAAGAGATGAAGTTCATAACAGAGTTGTCCACATTGCCACCCATGCTCCGGATAAGAATAGAGATGAGGTATGTGCAAAAGATTACAATGTGCAGACTTTTAATTTAGGGCCTACTTCCATTGAGCAGGACATTGAAGATTACCAGGGTTCTAGCACGGTTATCATGGGGAGATTGAGGAAAGAAATACAAACTAAGCAGGAGCTAAAAAAGGAAAATGAAAAACTTAGGAAATGCTTGGAGGATTTGATGAAGCCCTTGCAATCTATTAACCCCTCCACCTCTACTATAAATCCCTCACCTCAGGAAACTATCACCGAGCTGGAAAAGATGAAAGCTTCCACTCTTGCTACTGCAAATTGGTTGCAAGGGGTGCAAACAAAAGGAAATGAGGCTATTGAGGATATTCTATCAATTGGGAAAGATGCTATGAGAGCAATTGATTGGTTGAAAGAGGTGTTGGCTCAAGACAAAGAAGATACAGATCTCCTATTGCAAAAAACCAAAACTATCATGGAGTACACCAAGGATAAGTTAGTAAATGATAAAATTCTCCCTTCCCCCAAAGATGCTGAACCTTGGGAATGGTTTGAAGCATTGCAAATTAGGCAGAAGGTTCTAAAGAATATTTACAAACAGAGGAGGAAAATTGATGATACCCTAATTGGTGTTTATAATGGATCCATTGCTTTCTTTTAGATTATGACAGGGAGAAGGAAGATTGCCCCTAAATATTTGAGTTTAGAATAGTTGAGGAAGTGGTGGGATGATGTTTATGCTCCAAATAATGATGATTCTATTTCTGAGCACCAGTTGGATGATGCAGCCACCTACATTGTTGTCATTGATAAGTACCTAACTTATAAGGTGGGGTGGGATAAGTCGGTGAGGCAATCTAGGGAAGAAATTGCATCAATTGAAAGGCGACTTAGGGTTTTTCCTTTACCACCTGTGGCTGACTTGGATAAGGTGCTTTTGAAGGTGCATGAAATGCTGGATCAGAATAAAGACAAAGGGGAAGGTAGTTAATGATTGGATACATCGAGATTTGTGCTTCCCTATTATTTTTCCATGCATTTGTCCGAGCTGAATTGGAGATCCCAGACCGACCTGGATGAAGCTCATGCATTTAATGCATATTTTATCTCATTTTGAATTTCTCTTGGCTGACTTGTTGTGCCTAATTATTATTGTAAAATCATATCTAGGCCGACATGTTTTGGGGGTTCTATAAATATGGCATTTTTCCTCATTTGTAAGGGTTAAGAAATTTTAGACATAGAAAAATAGGGAAATAGTTAGAGTGAATTAAGTAGAGCAGGAGTTAGCAAGTAGTTGTTCTCAAGCAAATATTGTAACAGAAAGCTGGAATTGTTGCTACAGTGGATAATTTGATGCAAGTAATGACATTGTGATTTGGTGCCATACTTGTGTTCTTCTTATCTTGCATGGTTCTTGTTATTCAATCTTTAGAATTGCTTTGAGGAAAATCGATATTTAGAATTAGATTTGATTCAATAATGTTTATGGTTTGATATGTGAAGTGTTGCAGCAATCCCTGGTCCATACTTTTCGCAACCAACTGATTGTTAGTTGCTTTGCAAAGTTAGCTTGGACTTTATATTCATTGTGCTTAGTTCAATTGTGAAGGTTTATTCATTTCAATTGCAATAGGGTTGTATGAATGAATGTTCATGATCTGAAAATCTTAAAACCTTAGAAGATTGCACTGTTTCTATAAGATTGCAGATTAATCTGGGTCAAGTAGAAATCAGTTTTGAGGGATTGGTCCATTTCAAGTGTTTTGTCATTTGCATTGTTAATCTTAGGTTTAATATTAAGTTTAGAAATCCCTTTGAAATCCTTATCTTTTGTTATTTCTTTGATTATTGGATTAAATTTAGGATTGGAGTACCATCATATTGTTAGATCTGATAAATTGAGATTCAGTATTTTGCTTGTAGTAAGGTCCCATTGTGATTACCAACATTTTCACATTTATCACTGAGTTGTTTATGCATTGTCAAGACCTGACATTAGAGACCTTGGGGTTATCTCTTGAGGCTTGCTAATAGATATTTAAATTTCAAGAGAGATAGGATATTATATTCTATATGAGTTGTTGCTATGCAGAAAACATCATCAACAGGTGGTACTGGTTAGGTGAAATAAGCTCGGGTGATTGGAGTTTGAATAAACCCTTGCCATTTTCTTGAAGAATGAGGGTTTTGTGGTTCAAAATCTTAGAGGTCATGGATTTAAGGTATGATGGTGGATTTTTATGTTTGGAAACACAACTAAGGACTGTAAGTTGAGTTTGGGTGACAACTAGGTGTTCTGGAGGTACCTCCTTTGTAAAAGAGGGCTATTTGGTGGCCTAAGAACAAAGCAGTCTATTGGTTTTCAATATTGTCTCAAAGAAACCTCTTGGAGTCTTTTGGTATGTTGGATTAGGTCATGAATTGAATCTCAAAAGGTGTCTAGTTGGTCTTTGTATGACCTTCTCTAAAATATATTGAGAAAAAGCATTTTGGAGATCTACAAGCCTCTAGGGGTGTGTTTGAGAAAGGTTGAGTGGGTAGGGTTGTAAGGGTTGGTTTCTTGTTTGATTCTAATCAATTTTAGTTGGTTTGGGGTCATCACAACCCTACTTGTCATTAGATGGTATCAGAGCAAAGGGAGTAGGTCCCTTGAGGTAGAAGGTTAAAGGTTTGTGTGCAAGGAAAAGGTGTAATTGGAGGAATCAGAATGCCTCCTAAGGGAAGCATTGTTGTTAGGAAGATTGATAACCAGGCTAGAGAATTAGAAGCCTTGAAGGAGTTTGTTGCATTGGGTCTAAATCTAGGGTTGACATGGATGAGAGTGATTCTAAAGAGGAAGAAACCTCTAGTGAAGAGGAAGAGTTGGATCCAGAGGATGTGAGGATGTTGAAGTTATTGAAGGCTATGAAAGGTGATGGACATGAAAAAATGGACTTGCCTATGTATGGAGGAAAACTATATGGTGAAGAGCTCTTGGATTGGATAGGGGACATGGAGAATTACATTGAAAGTGAAGAGGTCGATGAAGAACACAAGGTGAAGAAGGCTAAGGCCAAGTTAAAAGGATATGTTTTGTTGTGGTGGAATTTTGTGTAAGAAGAAAGGAAGAAAAAGGGGAAGACCAAGATCACTTCTTGGAAGAGGATGAAGGAAAAAATAAAAGGTAAGTTCCTTCCTAATGATTATAATGTTCAATTGCTTAAAAAACTTCAAAATATTAGGAAAAAGGATCTAGATGTGCAAGCATACCTTGAGGAGTTCAATAGGTTAAGTATAAGGAAAAAGCATGAGGAATATGAGGAAGAAAGAGTAGCAAGGTATCTTAATGCTCTAAGGTATAATATACAAGATGAAATTAGTTTGATGAAACCAAATATAGTAGAAGAATGTTTCCAAATGGATATAAGGGTAGAAGAGAAAGTGAAAAGGAGACAAGGGAAGACCACAAGAGGAAGAGGTAGTACTTCTAGAGGGAGAGGAATTTTTTCTACACCAAAAAAATTCAATCAAGAACAAGAAAATGTTGGTAAAGGAAACGAACAAGTGGCTGAATCTAGAGGTGAATAGAGAGGTGGAAGAACAAGCTTTAGGGGAAGAAATAATATTCAAGTGGTTCTAATGTGTTTTTAGGAAGGTGTTATAATTGTGATGAGTTTGGACATCCATCTTTTAAGTGTCCTGATAAGTTTGCTGCTACTTCTAGTGGGGGTGAAAGAAGAGGTGAAAAGAGTATTCAAATTGTGTAAGAAGATGAAGATGAAAGTATCAATTCATCAAGTCATAATTGTGTTCTTGAAGTTGATGAAAGTTTGATGCTGCAAGGACAACTCTTGAAGGACTCCTGGGAGAAAGAACCATTGCAAAGGAGAAATATTTTCAAGACTACCTACAAGAGAAAAGGTAAAGTATGCAAGTTAGTAATAGATTCAGGCTCCACTAATAATATAGTATCAAAGGAAATGGTAGATAAGTTGAATTTGGTGAAGGTTCCTCATGAAACAACCTATAAGATGTCACAGTTAAATGATGATCAATCACTTCTAGTCAATGAGTAGGCTTCAGTTGAATTTCAGATTGGAAGGTACAAGGATAGGGTACTTTGTGATGTTCTACCAATGCAATGTTGCCATTTGTTGCTTGGAAGGCCATGGAAATTTGATAAACATGATGTGTATGATGGATGGGATAATACATATTAGATTGAACATGAATGGAACTCATTTAATTTTCTTCCATTGCAAGAGGTTAAGTAGCATATCAAGACAACCAAGGTGATCATGATGGGTATAAAATAGTTTGTGAAGGTTGAGAAGAACAAAAGTATGGAGTATGCAGCCTTGAAACAAGTTGTAGATGTTAGGGAAGAGGTATTGAAGGTTGATGCATAGTTAGAGAAGAGAAATAATGAGAAGAAGAAGATGGAGACTGACCTAGAGAAGGATAATGGTGAATTGTTGGGGATGAAGCAAGATGGGTTGAGAAAAGATGATAAAATTTTGGTTGGAACAATGTTGTGTCCTATAGTGGTTGCAAAAGTTGAAGGACATTCAAGCCTTGTTGAGAAAAAGGATCCTAGGACTAATAAAACAGTGATGTATAGGTCTGAAAGTGAAAATTCTTTGAGGATAGTGAAAATTCTTTGAGGACTAATCAAAGGAAATAGTGAGATAGGGAGAAAAGTTAGGGTATATTTATGAAGATAAGTATGCTAAATGGACAAGGTAGATGGCTATCGATGCAGGTCCTATATCAGCCACAAATGGAAAAGAGGTCAGAGAATGTGAAACAAAGCAAGGGAAGCCTTATCAAGTTTCCCATGAACTAAAGGATGGTGAGTATAGAGCAAGCTTTCAAAATTTACCAATATAGGTATCTTTTGTAGGTCAAAGAAATGGAACAATTGAAGATCAGTTTCCAGAGGTATGGAAACATTCTAGGCAGTGTGTATGGTGTAGGAGCACCAATCATTTCAATGATTTCTCTTTATTTTTCACATGAAGAGTTGAGTCTAGAGGTTATATTCTAAGATGTTTGGGTGTTTTGAGTCTAAATAAGGTCTAATGAGACCATTTTTGATGTAATTGGCAACTTTGGTGTCTTTTGGGTCTAAATTGTAACAAGATGTAAAACATGTCAAGAAATTGTCAATGTGGACAAAAGTTATCTAGGTAGATAAAATGTCATTTTTTTAGAGTATGGGGTCATCTTTGTAGGCTAAATAAGGTCTAAATAGATCATTACTAATGTTTTAGGTGATTAGAGAGTCAAAAAATGCAAATGTTGCAAATAGGCAAAAAGTTGTCAACAAGAAATTATAAAAATGCAACTTTTAAGGAATATGAAGGGTCACAATATTTCCATTAGGATGGTTATTTTTGAATGGAATAAGTATTTAAATCCTCAAAAAAAGGCTCAGACAGATGTTGATGAAGACTATATTGAGATTTCTACATCAAAAACAACGTTTATTTCTACATTTTCAGTGTCTTTACTCTTTCTAGGATTTGTACAACCCTGTACGGCCTGTACTTGCCTTGAATATTATTGTAACTTTTAGTGGAATGGATTAACTTTCCTTTGAAGCAAGTTTGAGAAAATTTCATTAAGATTTGTGGGAGAATTCATTTATTTTCTGAAACAGCCTATTGAAACCCATTCAAGGGTTTGATTGGAGTCTAAATGATGCATTAACTCATTCCGCCCACTATCATGGCTTGTAACTTAGTGGAATGACTACTTACATGATAGGTTAGACATTCCCACGGTCTGGAGGGTAGAGGAAGTGAGTTGTTCAGTTTTCGATGATGCCCTAGGGCAGAACAATGTGTTTTCCCAAGTGAAAATGAGGTGTTGAGATAGGGTTTTGATAAAATGATGATGGAACTAACTGTATGTTGGTAGATTTACCTTTTTTAGGGTATTTGTGATCTATTGATGGTACTAGTTAGGTGAAGTAAGCTCGGGCGATTTGAGTTTGAATAAACCCTTACCATTTTCTTGAAGAATGAGGTTTTTGTGGTTCAACATCTTAGAGGTCATGGATTTAAGGTATGATGGTGGATTTTGATATTTGGAAACACAACTAAGGGTTGTAAGTTGAGTTTGGGTGATAACTAGGTGTTCTGGAGGTACCTCCTTTGTAAAAGAGGGCTATTTGGTGGCCTGAAAACAAGGTAGTCTATTGGTTTTCAATATTCTCTCAAAGAAACCTCTTGGAGTCTTTTGGTATGTTGGATTAGGTCATGAATTTAATCTAAGAAGGTGTCTAGTTGGTCTTTGTAGGCCATCTCTAAAAGATATTGAGAAAAAGCAGTTTGAAGGGCTACAAGCCTCTAAGGGTATGTTTGAGAAAGGTTGAGTGGATAGGGTTGTAAGGGTTGGTTTCTTGTTTGAGTCTGACCAATTTGAGTTTTTTTGGGGTCATCACTAATCTAATATTATTTCATCTTGATTAGTTAAACAACACCAATTATTTGATTACGTCACTAATTCACCTTATTTCTCAAAATTAATTGAATTATTAAATCATAATAATTTAATTATCACACTTTCTCTCCAAATTTTGAATAATCAAATCAAACTATTCAAATTAATTATCAAAAATCAAATCAAACTAATGCAACTCTATTTGCAAAAGTCAAAGTTGATTTGCACGTTCAACACAAAAATGAATGAATTAAATAAATAAATTAATATTCCTCACCCACTTTCTGATTGAGAAAATCATGGATTGCTAACTAAGCAATCTATTTTTTCTAACTAAGTTATCTAATTTTTCTAACTCAACCATCTAATTTCTAACTAAACCCTAACTGATCAATCAATTGATGACTAATCAATCTAAAACCCCGACTAGCCAATCTATTCTTCAATCACCCTAATTGTGCAATCAACTTTGCACAATCTTCTCATGCCTAAATCCTCTCAAAACATTTTGACTATTGATCTGGATATTCTCCAATGTGATCCTGATTGTCGATTCAAAATCTCTTTTCCTATATAACAAACCTCTCTTCTCTCAAATTTGGATTGGAGAATCAACATACTTTTGCAATGAAGTGCTGTCACAATCACCATTGATAGAGCTTCAACCTTTTTCGATCAACCAAGCATCGTTCATCAAGCTTTTGCACACAAACAATGGAGGCTTTGCAATGATACGAACAACCCAACATCATGCAAATACACTCTAACATGGGATGGTAACCTCTCCTTTTATTTTGAAGTCATTGCGTTAACCTTAGGATTTCATTTCATAAGTTCAAATAGCTTAGATTGTTCATTTCATGAGTGATGGAATAGGAATAGATTAAAAGTTTTTGGATTAGATAGATTGTAATTTCAATTTTCAATCTTGATCTTGCATTGCATTCTAATGGATCCTTTCCCCCTCACACATATGTAATATATATAAATATAAAGAAAAAAACTATGTATATGTATATATACATGATTATATATATAAATATACATATTAATATATATGTTATAATATTAATTAACACATATATTAATATATATATATACTTCATACATTCATATACACAATATTACTTCAATATCTTATAAAAGCACCCAAATGCATAATTTTGTTGATCGACATGTATACATGGAATGTATATATACATACATACATATATATGTCAACTTAGTTCAATTGGTATTCCCATGCATATGGATAATCTGTAAATGAGATTGCATAGGTATGTCTACCTACGTATACACATGTACGTATTCACTCATATGTATATGTTTACCATAGACACACACACATATAAATATATATACATTTTGTGCATATAACTCATTGACATAACATTGTAGAGTAGGGGGACGAACCACACCAAAGCTCCAGGTCACGAAGAGTTGAGAGTGGAGGGCTACCCTAAACTACCTCAAGTTGGATAAGCATTTTAGCTCAAGTATAGAGAATGAAGAGAGCTCTCAAGTGCTTCTGTCACTCTACTAATCTAAATGTTTGGATAGGGCTAAATGAGCCAATTTATGGAACCCAAACTGTACCTCAGAAGGCTCTCTACTCAAGGAAATCAGCATGGGTTAGGGACGATAGCGTGAAGCGCTGGTGTCTCTTTAGGGTACTGGCATTTGTACAACCAAAAAGTGTAAAAGTACAATACAAAGTACAAAAACCTACTGACAGTCTAGCCAATAAAGCTTAACCTACTAGAAATAATGATAAATGATAGAATACAATAAATGACTATAAAAATGATAAAGGAGATGATGAAAATTAAGGTGATGAAGATCAACTCACTAAGAGTCTAGTTCACTAGAAAGCTCCACACAAACACGTACCTACACACAACCAAGAGAGGAAAAATATTGGGGCTATATAGGGGTTTTCCTTAGTCAAACCCCCACTTTGGTGTTTCACCCTCCACAGACAACCAAGAAAGCCATGAGATAGAAAATACAATAAAGGAAATAGTAGAAAAGAGTACCAAACAACAACGATAATTCTATGCTACATAAATCAAGAAGTAATATCACCTTCTCAATCGAGGTGCCCTAAAGCACATAGAGAAGGATGCAAGCTTGGTAAGGTCTACGTTGCTACAAAAATGAAGAAGCAATCCCTCACGACACCAAGTCATAGCTCCAATGGTGGAAAAAGTGTAGCAAGATGTGAAGGAGATGTGTTGAATTGCTCAAGAAACACTCAAGAGATCAAGCTAGTGTGTATAATTGTCCAAAAGATTGTAGAATATGGAATGAATATGAGATAGATGCATTTGAAGATGAAAATGGGAGGTAAAGAGCCATTCTTGGGTTAGTTGGTCGACGTAGAGGTGTTATGCTTCATCCCCAATGGGGAATGTAATGTCTCTCTGGATTTTAGAGGCAAGAATTTGTCAGGGATGATAGTGCACTATACAAATGTTAACACGCCATGCGCGTGTCCCCGATAGAAATTCCCCACTGACACAAGAGACAAGTGCCAAGTGGATGGAAAGTAGGTAGGTGATGTGGAATTATTAGTCAAGTTTTATTTTTTAAGGTGGAGGGATGTAAAAGGGGAATTTAGAAGAGGGGTGAAAATTCACTCCTATACATTTTTCCCCCACTTTAGTGAGAATGAGTGTCAACAATGAATGTTTGGTAAAGTAGATCAAAAAGTTTAGAAATGTATACTTGAACCATCGAGGAAGAAAACTACAATGTAGTGATATTGAAAGTGCAAGGTAGGAAAAATTCTTCACAAGTACTCTCCTGAGGAGGATTAAACAAAGGACTGCATAGATCCTTAGAACTATGGAGTTGATTGAAGTGCATCGAAGGCCTGCAAACCAATGATGGAAAAATCCCATAGGATGCAAGTGCTTCACAGGCCCTTGGACCTGCAAAGAAGGTCCCCCTAGGTTCTCTCTCTTAAAGGAATCCTAATGTAAGGGGACTCCATACAGTTAGACTGAAAAGTAGCTTCATCAACGCACCTACAAAGGACATGTTAATTCGTAGATAAAATATGTTAGGAAACAAATAGTAGCCATGCAGGAAGACAAGAAAGCAATCATGCAGATAGTCAAAAATTGAAGGAAGGGCTTTCAAAGTGGTCCCTTGAGACTTCAAAAGAAAAGGGGTCCACTCAAAGGACACGCGTTTTTGAAAGTGTAAGAGTATTTTTCATAAATCAATTCAACATCAAGGAATCCTTTTGAAATATTTTCACTTCATCAAGGAATTTGAAAGGAAGAAAGTCCCCTTGCAAGGGGAAGGTCAAACTTCACCCGTAGGAGAAGGAAATCCCTCCTTTGAGAATTTTTTTTCAAATTCTTTCTTTGTGAACCCATGATGAAGGAAAAGTATTTTGCTAGGGGTCCTTGTTGAGGAAATCAAGTTTTTGAAAAATGTTTTGAAGGGATTTTTGAGAAAAGATTCATTGGTCACCGAATTCATTTTCTGAAAAATCGAAGTGACATGATAGCCACCCATTAGGATGGCGTGTTTTGAATGCAGAGGCACGTGGAGTCCTAAGGAGAGAAAATAAAAAATGAAGAAGAGACGTTGTGTCCCACAGATCGATTTTCATGATGATAAGATGTGGAATGTAAGGATAGTGTAGATAAAATATGGAATTTCTGGAACAATTAAGGATATACTAATATTTTAAAATATTTTGGATGTGACTCAAAGATAACTAAGGTTATGGCCAAGTGGAAAATCAATGACAAAGGGATATGTGCCTTGCACTCCAAGATATGTTGTGAATGATTGGATAATGGAACAAGTCAAAAAATAGATATTGTATAAATTACTAAGGATGTAGGAGGTTAGACAAATTTGAAATGAAAAAGGCATTTTTTTGATGTGTGAGATGGAGGAAAAGAATTCCTATGACTTAGATTATATGGAAAATAGGATATGTGGTATGAACCATGAGTTGTGATTTGGAAAAAAAATAGACTAAGTGTGTGGTAATGTTTCTATTATGGTTTATGAACCATGGGTTTTTGTGATGAGACCAAGGAAAAATATATTTAGCACTAATGTAATGGGTATCCTTGGATTTTGACCTTGTTGAGATGCATTTTGTGATCAAAAGGTTTATACAAGTTCCTTGATACATTTGGTCTCTACACATTGGTTGAAGCGTTAAGAGTTACAAGTGGAGTGGTGAAAGGGTTGGTTGATTGTTGTGAAAGGTTTTGGGATGCCACAAGATTAGGATCTAGTTGGTTTTTTAGCAGCAATTACTTGTTCTATTAACTCAAGGGATTATTGTCCACGCAAGGGATTATTAACTCATCTTACATGAGAAAGATCACTTATTTGTGGAAGAAAGGTTAGAATTCTCGGTTTTATTATAGGTTGAGAGACTCATCGGACCACTGTGTATTCATCCCTATGAATAAGGGTTGGGTCACTAAGAGCTTCAATATTAAAATCAATGGGTAGCCTAGTACCATGTTGGGAAATCCTATAGAATTAAGTGTTTGAATCAAAAGTAAGTAATGTATCAATGAATTTTAGCATTTGAGGATTTTGAATCATTTCTAAGATCTTTTCTTTGGTTAGTTCATCATTAGAATTTTCTTCTATATATCCATCTTGTCCTCAAGTGGGTTGTTTTCCTTGTTGAGAGATGATGTTGTGATGTTGAAGATTGACATTAGGCTATTGAGAGACCATCTTTGTTTGTTAAGAGCCTACATTTGGTTGTGGTGGAGGATTAACATTTGGTTTTTGTTGAGGATTAACATTGTGTTGTTGAGGGGTGATGTACCAAGGAGGAGTGGTGCTAGAGGGAAATATTCATGTCATTTTAGTAGTGATTTCAACACTTTTGGTGTTTGGAATATTAGAAATTCTAGGGTTGGTTGCCATATTCTTCTTATGTTGTTAGTTCATCATTATAATTTTCTTCTATATATCCATCTTGTCCTCAAGTGGGTTGATTTCCTTGTTGAGAGATGATGTTGTGATGTTGAAGATTGACATTAGGCTATTGAGAGACCATCTTTGTTTGTTAAGAGCCTACATTTGGTTGTGGTGGAGGATTAACATTTGGTTTTTGTTGAGGATTAACATTGTGTTGTTGAGGGGTGATGTACCAAGGAGGAGTGGTGCTAGAGGGAAATATTCATGTCATTTTAGTAGTGATTTCAACACTTTTGGTCTTTGGAATATTAGAAATTCTAGGGTTGGTTGCCATATTATTCTTATGTTGTATGTTCTTCTTGTGTTGTGATCTAGTGGCTTTCATAAAATCACAAAAGACCTTAAGGATGGAGGACTTGAGATAATGGTATGTGTGTGATGATGTTGTTTGCATTTTGATTTAAAAAAAATGGTTTTCAAAAGGATGTGTTGACAAGTCTTTTGGACCAAAAGATATGATGTTCAATTTGATTGAATTGGATGGGTTGACCTTTAGACAAAAGGATGATAACTAAAATTGATGATATTTGATGTTTAACCTTTAGACAAAAGGATGATGAAAAAGCTGATTGGATTTATGCTAGACCTCAAGATGTTGGTGAAAAGTTGGGTTGATGCCTTTACTTGTACTAGACTAAAGAGTACAAGCAAGGGTAGATGAGGATTATTTTGTAAACCTAGATGGGATATGATTCCACTATGTTAACAAGATGAGGATGGATGAGATAAAAAATACTAGCAAGATGATTGGTTTTATTTTGATAGGTTGATGTTTGAAAGGTTTTTGACAAAAGGATGTTAAGATGGTCTGATAAGATTTATTTTTAAGGTTGTTGATGTCTAAGTATGTATGGAATTCAAAAAGGCTATAATGAAATTTCTAATGAAAACCAAGTTGAAATGATGGTTTTTGATGTGTGAAGACAAAAAGACTATTCAAGACTGTAAGGTCTATTATGGCAGATGTTTCTAGTTTCAAAATGATAGGTTATGAAAATTTTAAGTTATGGAAAGTTTGTAGGTCTAAGAAGAACAATTTCATAGTCAAGTGTGGAAATCTAGACAAACACAACATGTTGCCCTAGATAAACATGACAAAGTGTGACAGATGAACCTGGAAAAGTGAGCAAAGGTGTTGTTGCATAGAGAAGTTTTGGTAGAGTGATAGCTAAGTAGATGTGGGAGAGAAGGTGAACACGGTAATTTGCATAAGAAAGGTGGAAATATGTGTAGAAAAAAGCAACAATCTATACAAAAGTGGCAAATTATGATAGAAAAAAATGGGTTTTGTGACCTTTTTAGTGATTAGTGGATGTTTTGGTAAGTTTGATGTGTAAATGTCTGAGTTATGTTTTGAAAAAAGTGATAAAAAAAAACATAAAAGGCAGGAATTACCCTAAGGTGATAAGAAATTTTACAATCTTTCTTCCATAAAGATCGTTAGTATAGCATATTTGAAAACATGTCAGATAAGCATGACCTAGCTAGTAATAAATTGTGAATCTCCCTGTAGAATGCTCACCACACTTGAGTGTTAATACCAATCCAAGGAGTGGGTGACTAGGGTATACCAAGGTAATGTACCACCTTGACACCCCTCACCTTGAAAGGATGAATTCCTAACAAGACATAAAATCACATCAACCAAGCAAAGTACATAGTAACTTTGTGTGATAATTCTATCATGTTGCACTACTATATTTTGATGACCAGAAGGTTTTAGAATTCTAATAATAGGGGTTCATATTGGAGGTACTCTATAAACACCACTGCCTACACAAGTGGAAGATTAAAATATCAACTCCCCATGTTTGGAATCACCCAATACCATGAAGGAACACCTAGCAAGTCATGAGTGGATTGAGCTACACCTTTCACACTTGCCCCTTTATAGCCCAAATTTTTTTTTTTCTTGAGGTCAAACCCTAGGGTGATGAAATCCCTAGACACTTGCCACCTAACTATTGAAATGAACAAGACAACTGAGAGGGGGGGTTGAATCAATTGTAGCAAATTAAACCTTCAAAACCCTCAACAGTAATTAGATCCACAAACATTCATTAAAACCTTATTCTATTAGTTTGATTAAGCATGAGATGTAGATAATAGAAACTAAAATCACAACACCATACACAAGATAACACCAGAATTATGTGGAAAACCCAATGAGGGAGAAACCATGGTGGGGATTAGCTCACAATATAAGTAATAGAAAAACTAGTGCAAAAGGTCTCACTTCTAGAATAGAACACACTATCCAAAAGGTTCATAGCCAGGGCTCATTGCCATAGAAATAATACAAGATAGAAGAAGAATATTACCCAAAGAAAACTTCTCAATGCAACAAGAAGTCCACCACAATTGCTCACACACTTTCACAGTCTCACATGAAATATTTTGGATGCCTTCAACTCACTTCCTTCAAGAACCCTAACATGAATTTCACACTTCTCTACT
The DNA here is from genome assembly GCA_007258455.2 of Sequoia sempervirens. Classification (NCBI taxonomy): domain Eukaryota; kingdom Viridiplantae; phylum Streptophyta; class Pinopsida; order Cupressales; family Cupressaceae; genus Sequoia; species Sequoia sempervirens. Next base: position 634,595,815 of record VDFB02270651.1, read on the forward strand.
CAAATTCACATCACACAAATCACTTACATCAATCTTGCATCTATGTTACTTCTTTCTCTTTCTCATCTCTCACTTGCATCAACACCATACATATTTATATCAAGATATACCTCAAACTTTCTCTAATGTCGGTCACTAGCCATTATACATACAAATTCAAAATAGGTCAACACCTATAGGAATGAAAGGGGACCTACATAAATTCTTAATTAGGACCCAAATAGATCCCAACACACTTCAACATGCTTCCACAAGCCTCACATGTAGTGTTAAACACAAGGTCAGCCAATACCCGTGCAAAGCACCATAATCATTAAATACATGCTTCCTTAAACCAATCCAATAATCCAAAAGTTTCAGACAACATAATTCACTTGAACTCAATCCAGAATAATCCATAAACAACTTAGGATTCATCAAACACTTCATCCAAGCTCACATCAACAAATACTTCAACTCAAAACAACTGGTAACCCTTATTTGCATACTAATAGATGAAACTCACTCTGTACTGCACCAAATCAAGTAAAAACTTGAATATAGAAATCTTAGAGCATTATAATAAAATTCCCAGACTTGCACAACCTGAAGCTAGAGAGTCGAGAAATGTGGAGTAAATACATTTGTCCCATGCCACATAAAAATCATTGAACAACCATTTCACACACTGGTAAAAATATCTCGCACTGTACAATGATCTAGAAACCCAAATTCTAAATGTATAAACCTTTGAAAACCTTGAATAATCTATAAGATCCGCATAGGAATAACATCAACATAGAAAGAACATGAAGCACAATACTAGGTCATACTATGAACACTTGCACAACATAGTTTACTTTGTTTATCAATTTTCTTAATATCCTCAACATCTTCAACCCATAGTTGACATGAATGACAACACCAGTTAGTAGACTTCCTATTGACATCAATGACAACACCTTCATTCTTGTAACAATCTCTCCCTTCGTCATTGATGGCAACACTAGATGTGAAAAGCCATCAAAGACAACACAAAAACACACATTTTTTAATGATTAGAAAGCCTACACAATATTTTTGAACTCTCTACCCCTTATCAAAGTCTCTCTCCCTTTGATAATAATGATTAGAAAACATACACAACTTACATGATTTTATCTCTCCTCCTGAGGAGATAAAATTTTTCACATGATTCTCTCTCCCCCTTTAACAACAATGGCAAAGGAAAAAGGTTTGCATTATTCTCCTCGTTTGACACTGAAACTTGCTCCAAACACTCCCCATTAGGAGTATACCCAAACAAATCAACACAATGAAAACACATGAAACTACCTACTCCCCCTGAGGTAGCCACCAACATCAGTCCAAAAAAGAGATAGATCCTTAGATCCACTAAATTGATAAATCTCCATATGCATCTAGTTCAAACAGGGAGGGGTGATAACCCCCAAATTCTTTTGAGGACACTCAAAAATATCCTTAGGAAGAGCCTTAGTAAATGTATCAACAATATGATCCTTTGTAGGAATATACTCAAGCTTTACTTTATTCTCCATAACCTTTTCGTTCAAAAAGTGATACCTAATAGATATATGATTTTTCCTTGAATGCATCATTGGATTCTTTGAAATGTTAATTGCACTTGTGTTATCACAGAAGATAGAAATAGGATCATCATATATAACTCTCATATCCTTCAATGTTTCTCTCATCTATAATACTTGTGTACAACATGGTGCTACTACAATATACTCAACCTCTATAATGGATAAAGAAATTGATTCTTGCTTCTTGCTCAACCATGACACCAATCTCCATCCAAGAAAGAATGCACCACCACTTGTACTTTTCCTATCATCAACACAACTAACCCAATCTGCATTTGTATATGCACTTAATGTGAAATCAGTATTCTTAGGATACCACAATCCATAATATGGAGTGCCTCTTAAGGATTTGAACATCCTCTTCACAACTACAACATGCATTTATTTAGGATCTTCTTAAAATATGGCTACAAGACAAATTGTATGCATGATATCCAGTCTAGTAGCAATTAGATATAACAGTCTACCAATCATGGATCTATACTTGCTCTAATCAGCCTTAGGTGATTCATCATGTTTGCTTAGTTTACAACCAGTCACCATAGGAGTACATACTAGTTTGGAGTCATCCATTCCAAACTTCTTCAACATATCTTTGACATACTTAGACTGTGAAATGAAAATCCCTTAATATTTTTTATTGATTTGCAGCCCAAGAAAGAAATTCATCTCCCCAAACATTGACATCTCAAATTCTTTTTGCATTTATTGTACAAAATTATTACACATAGCCTCCTTTCCACCAAAGATAATATCATCCACATATACTACTACTATTAATATTTTGTCTTCCTCAATTTTAAAGTAAAGATTATTATCTATAGTGCTCTTATTGAATCCTTGTTGTATCAAGTACCTATCCAATCTTGAATACCAAGCTCTGGGAGTGTGCTTTCAAATAGATTTCATCCTATCCATAGGAGAAAAAGTCTCCTCAAAATCTATACCTTCTACTTGTGAGTAACCCTTACACACAAGTCTTACCTTATTTCTTACTACATCTCCATTCTCATTCAACTTGTTTCTAAATACCCACTGAGTTCCAATTATCTTCTTGCTTGTCGGTTTGGGAACCAATTCCCAAGTATTATTTTTCTCTATCTACATAAGTTCTTCTTCAATTGTCTTCATCCAATGCTCATCCTTACATGCTTCACTCATTGATTTAGGTTCAACTTTAAAAATTAAACACAAATTTACCTCAACTTCAACAACTTTGCTTCTTGTCAATACACCTTTCTTCTTATCTCCAATGATTTGATCTTCTGAATGGTTATTTTGAACATACTTAGGGGTTTTAGGGGTATTCTCTAGAGCTTCTTTCTCTTCATTTGCACTTCTTTTTCAATAGATTTTTCTTGTACTTCTTTGCAATTAGGTTCATCTGACACATATCCATCTACTACAATAAAATTCTACAAGTTTTCATCAACTTTAACATTTGCACTTTCAAATATCTTTATCAACCTTTTGTTGTAACATCTATAAGATTTTCTTCTAATAGAATATCCAAGGAAGATACCTTCACCAAACCTTGCATCAAAATTTCCTAAGTTTGCTTCTTCTCTTTTGATGTAACATTTTCTTCCAAACACTCTAAAGTACTTCACATTAGGAATCCCTCCATACCATAGCTCATAAGGAGTCTTTGTGTTGTTAGATTTAGCTTGAAATCTATTAAGTATGTAAACAACAATATGAATAGCTTCTCTCTAGTAGACTCTTGGTAGATTTTCCTCTTTCATCATAGTCCTTGTAGCTTCTTGAATAGTTCTATTTTTCCTTTCAACAACTCCATTCTATTGAGGATTTCTAGGGGTAGATAAATGCCTCCTTATTCCATGAACTTCAAAAAACATGTTAAACTCATTGGAGGTAAATTCACCACCTCTATTAGACCTCAAAATTTTTATTTTCAAATCCATTTCATTCTCAACCATAGCTTTAAATGCCTTGAATTTATCTAATGCATCAAATTTTTCTCTAAGAAAATTAACCCATGTCATTCTAGAAAAATCATCAATCAAAAGCATAAAGTACTTGTCACCTTGTAGACTTCTCACCCTTGTGGGACCACAAAGATCTATATGCACTAATTCCAACAGTTTGGTAGTAGATTTTTCCTTTCCTTTAAAGCTACTCCTTGTTTATTTTCCAAATTGACAACTCACAAAAAACATTGATAGGTTTTGTGATTCTAGGTAAATCTCTCACTTCATGAATCAAACTAATTCTTTACAATTTATCAAAATTCATGTGACACATCCTCTGGTGTCATAACCAACTATCATTAATCTAAGACATAAAGCAATGACAATCAACACCCTTAAGCCGATAGATTTTTCCACTTGTTCTCTTACCAACATCAATCATAGTTTCAAACCCTTTCTAGATTGCACATGCTTCATCCTTAAACATAAGATTATACCATTTTCTACACATTTTTCTAACACTCAAGAGATTATGTCTTAAGCCCTTAACATAGTAAAAAATGTTAGTATTATGCTTTCCATCAAAACTGATTGAACCTATTCCACAAATATTATCTCCTAAATCATCTCCAAATTTAACTAATCCTCCATCATACTTTTCAAGTTTAACAAACTTACTTTTGTCTCTAGTCATATGATTAGAGCAACCACTATTAACAACCTAGTAATTCTTATTATCTTTGACATGAAGAGCATATACCAAAATACCTTCATACAATTTTTAGGGTTAGCAGAACCTAATTCTTCTTTTATAGCAAAAAAAAACATTCACTATCATCAAAATCTCCATAATCAGATTCATCATTAGAAATACTAGCATCTTCTTTCACATAGTAAGCTTTCTTAATCATCTTAACTTTGTTTTCCTTGTTCTTATTGTTTAGAGATCTTTTTGGACATCTAGAAGCATAATGACCTATCTCACCATGGCTAAAATATTTGAAATCTAATTTACCTTTATACCTATCAGTGCCCTTTTTCATCTTCCTCACAAAGTTAGCTTCCAAATCATCAAGATCTTCACCTGAATCTTCAACCCTCTCTAATTTACTAGCCTTGAAAACAGTCTCTACTTTTGTACCTTTCTTCATTTTTTCTCATTTCAAATGCAGTCAGAGTACCAATCAACTAATCTCTAGAATAAATTTTGTCAAAATCAACAATTTCCTCACTAACAGATACCTTTTCATTGTAACAATGTAGAAGAGATTTGATAATTTTCTTCACCACTATATATTTTTTAACTGTTGCACCAAGGCCTCTCATAACACTTACCAACTCATCAATTCTATGTTTGTAGCCTTAATTGTTTCATCTTCAGACATATGCATCATTTCAAACTGTGCCTTCAAGTTCTACAACGTTTCTTGTTTGACCATTGGATCTCCTTCATAAATGCTTTCTAACTTATCCCAAACTTCTTTAGCAGTCTTCATACTCATAACTTTAACTAATTCAGTATTTGACAGACTATTCACAATAATAAATCTTTCCTTAGCATTGATCTCACACACCTTGATTTCTACACTTGTACTTGGACCATTCAAAGGTGGAGTATATGTATTTTGATAAGCCTTCTCAATCTCATATCCATGAGAAGATAAATACCAGGTTCCATCTTTGTCTTCCAAAATGTATAATCTGAGCCATCAAATCTAAGACATTCTAAAGAAATCTTGTTTACCATCCTAGATCTACCTCAAGTGGTTAATCTCTTCTTCAAGGAACCTTGGTCTGATACCAATTGTTGAAATGAACAAGCCAAATGAGAGGGGGGGTGAATCATTTGTAGCAAATTAAACCTTCAAAACCCTCAACAATAATAAGATCCATAAGCATTCATTAAACCCTTATTCTGTTAGATTGATTAAGCATGAGATGTTGATTAAAAAAGCTAAAATCACAACACCATACACAAGAGAACACCATATTTACATGGAAAATCCAATGAGGGAAGAACCATGATGAGGATTATCCCACAATATAATTAATAGCAAAACTGGTACAAAAGAGCTCATTGCCATAATAGGACACACTGTCCAAAAGGCTCACAACTAGGGATCACTACCATAGAAAGAATATAAGAAGATAAAAGAAGAATGTTACATTGAGAACACTTCTCAATGAAATAAAGACTCCACCACAATTTTTCACACTTTCACAGTCTCACATGAAATATTTTGGATACGTTTAGCTCACTGCATTTGGGGACCCTAACATGAAGTTTGCATTGCTCTACTCAAATTTGCATCACACACATCACTCTCATCAATATCACATCTATCTTACTTCTTTCTCTTTCTTGTCTCTCACTTGAACCAATACCATACATATTTATATCAAGCTCTACCTCAAAAACTTTCTCCACTGTCGGTCACTAGCCGTTATACATACAAATTTTCAAAATAGGTCGGAACCTAAACATTCCCTCGATGGATAGAATTGAAAGGTGACCTACATAAATCCTTAATTATGACCCAAAAAGATCCCAACACACTTCAACATGCTTCCACAAGCCTCACATGTAGTGTTAAACACAAGGTCAGACAACACCCTTGTAAAACACTATAATCATTAAGTACACGCTTCCTTAAACCAATCTAAAAATTTGAAATTTTCAAACAACATAATTCACTTGAACTCAATCTAGAATAATCCATGAACTATTGAGGATTCATCAAACACTTCATCCAAGCTCACATAAAAAAATACTTCAACTCAGAACTGGTAACCCTTATTTGCATACTGATAGGTGAAACTCACTCTATACTACACCAAATCAAGTAAAATATTGAATATAGAAAGATAAAAGCATTATAATCAACTTCCCAAATCTGCACAATCTAAATCTAGATAGCAGAGAAATGTGGAGAAAATACATTTCTCCCAGGCCACAAAAAATATCATTGAACAACTAGTTCAAACACTAATGAAAATATATCGCACTATATAATGATCTAGAAACCCAAATTATGAATATAGCAACCTTTGAAAACCTTGAATAATATGTAAGATTCACACTAGCATAGCATCAACATATAAAGAACACGAAAAAAAATACTGGGGCCTACTATGAACACTTGCACAACATAGTTTTCTTTGTTTATCAACTTTCTTAATATCCTCAACATCTTCAACCCATAGTTGACATCAATGACAACACCTTAATTCTTGCAACACTAACAATAAAGGAAGGATTCATGTTATTTTTCATCAACCAATATCACATGTAGCGCAAGGAGAGAGGATGTGTAGACAACTCCTTTGATGTGCAAGAAATAAAAATGCAAACTGGAGGTATTTCTCATCACCGAAGATTGCATGAAGCCCAAGGGGAGAGGATACATACACTCAAGTGTACTAGACATGAAAATCAAGTTAATTTTAGAGTGCCAACTTGAAATATGATTTAATCTAGAAATAAAATCATACAAGTTTGAAAGATAATATTCTTTAACAAGGAAACCTACAACGAATGTGTTAGTAATTTAAAGTTATTTGTCTTGGAATGGTTAAAACCCTACACCACAAATGAGTTAGTAATTTTAATGCTATCTTATCCCAACAAATGTTGCATAAAAATTCATATCAGAGAACAAAAAAAATAGTTAGAGCATGTTAGGGTTAGGGTTAGGTCAAATTGAAAAATTACAAAAATAATAAAAACAAAAGTACATATAGCTAACATAGAAAAAGATAGCTAGACGTGACAATTACCTCAAACGTGGGACTGTGACCCTGTTAGATGTCGCAAAATCATCAAATACGACACTATATAGAAAACCCTATAAAACACAGAGATAAAATGTGTGAAAACCCTCAAACACGTTTATTTGTTGATGTAAAACATGTTGATTATGTCAAATGCAACACTGTGACCTGAGTAGACACTGCAAAATCATCAAACATGACAATCTATAATAGCCAAACACATCACTCTAACCTACATATCATAAAAAAATGATTAAAAACATTAGATTAGGGACATGGGTCCCACCAGATGTGCCAAAATGTGAAGTAGGGTTAGTGGAAAATAGAAATGAAGCATGAATTATTCAACTAGGGTTAGAATTCACAATACCCAAATCAAGAACAATGATAAAATCCCACTTACAAATGAAATAGAATGCAAAATAAGTTAGAAATCAACAACAATGAAAACTCAATTCAAAACTAAAATAAAAAATGTGCAAACCTAGTATTCCATTTTTAATGGTTTATGGTATGCTGGATTGCTCAATCATTAGCTCCCATGATTGAAAAAGCTTCAAATGATGACCTAGATGATGATAAATTTCTCAAATGCTCAAATGTTCAAGTGATGAATTAGCTCAAATGATTCTAGGTGTTGATCATGGAGGAATGAAGGTTGTTTTATAGATTTTCAAGATTTAGATTGATTGTAGTGAATAGATCTTGAGATCAATGGATAAGAGTAGATCAAGGAGGATCAAGATCCAAGATTAGTTTGAACTCAAAATATCTCCATAATTTTAGGAAATTGATTTAAGATATTTTGAAATGAAGGGTGAAGATTAGATCAAGAAAGTGAAAGGTTGAGGATGAATGAGAAGGTTGAGATATTTATGATATTTTGAAAAATATTCTTGGGAATATGCCTTTGAGAGGGAAATTAGAACAATTAATTAATTCAAGATTATTTAATTATGAAGGATTAGGAATTCCATTTTAATAAAGAATATTCCATGCAAGTGGGAAGGAATGTTAAATAATTAAATAATTGAAGATTATTTACTCATGAGGCATTAGAAGAAAATTAGATTATGGCTAATTAAATAATTAAAATTATTCAATTAGGGGTGATAAGAGGAAAATTAGTAAAATATAATTAATTGATTAAATAATGAAAAATATTTAATTGATAGAGGGAATAGGTTAATTAATTAAAAATAGTGTTAAAAGGGGAATTAATGATGAGAGTGATGAAAATGCAATATTAATAATGAATATGACAAAAATGATGCCAAAATGCAATGTTAATGATATGTGATATGAATTAGGCATTTTTGCATGTACACAATGAAAAAGGGGGAGATTGTTGCATCTTGATAAATATTGGTTGCCATTGATCTCAAAGGTATGCTAAAGATTGCATATGCTTCAGAGATAGTTGATATGCAAATATATCAATTGGTGCAAGTCAACATTGCAGTATATGGAAGAGTGGTGATTAGCTTGATGTATAAGCATGATGCAGAGGTTGGTGAACATGTTCTAATGAGTTTATAGTATTCCTACATTGATATATTTCCATTTTTTGTACCACACTTTGTGAAAGGTTACAAAAGATGTGTCTAAGGCATTCACAATGTATATCCTAAGATAGAGACACAGTGTTTTGGTCTACATCCTTCCACAGAGCAAGATTTAGTCTTACAATTCAAAAGATGAGTTAATAGAAATGTGAAGGTGTTATATCCAAGGTTTGAAGTCATCACACCTTCTGCAATGAAATATATAAGTGACAAAGTTCCGGTTTGTGCTCTAGCAGTGAGTAGTGATGATGAAGGCTTATTGGAATGCTTCGTATTCCTCTGAAAGTGAAGATTTGGCCATGCAGTTATAAGGACATATTAAATGATGTCTAGAGAGTGTTGCATTGAAGTTTCAAGTGGTTTGGTGGTCTGTAAGTTCATTTTATTAGTAACAAAGTGTTACAATTGATTTTGGATGCCTATTCTTCCACATAACATAAGTTTGGGTACTTGTGCAGTAGAAGATTATACAAATCAGTTGCACAAGTTTGTGTGGAAATTCTACATGTCTCAAAGTATCTTAGGTTTGAATCACATGTAGATCTTATCATGGAGTCCTCCATCATTCTTCACATGATTGTATTTCATCTCTTTTGGAGAGGAATTTTGTACTATTGGGTTTTCTCCTTTTCTTCGGTTGTGAGAGATTTCTTTGTCATTGCATCTGCATTTGTACATGGGTACCTAACATGTCCATATAGATGAGACCCATCATTGCATCATTGCATCTTCATTTTCATTATTTGCATTATGATCTTCCCCCTAATTTGTACTTATGGGGGGTGTTGGTGTAATTAATTATTTAAATACACTTGCATAAGTTTACTTAGGAATTTAATTAGAACATATATTATTTACATTTCTTCCAAATGATTTGGCATGACTCATACAACATATACAAACACTCCTTGAACTCTAAATAAATGTAAAATTTTGGCACACATCACCAACATACTCAAGTCAGCCATAGCAAAGGCATATCTTCACAAACTGACTTGAAACAACTTTGCAATACTAGAAATAAGAAAGATTTGTTGGTGTAATTAATAATTTAATTACACTTACATAAGTTTACATAGGCATTTAATTATGTTCCTAGGTATCATTTACTAGGGGATAGGTTATAATGGGGCCTTGACCATTATTCACATGTTTTCTTAGGATATGATATTCCTTCTAGAAGTCTTATCTAAAATTCACATTATCCTAGGTAGGTAGTTAGTTGTCACATGTCATAGGATTATGACGCATGTCAACATCACATTCAATCCTACATCTCAACCTTACTAACAAATACCAAGATCTCTCACTAGCAATAGCTCAACCCTTAGATCTGAGAAGGGTTTTGCAAGGCTTGGCTCTGATACCATGTAAGAGATGGTATAGAATGATTTGATACCATATAAGAGATAGTATAGAATGCTCTGATACCATGTAAGAGCTGAAGATTATCTCAATACCCAAGACAACCTGCAAAAATAATGAAAAAATTATACAAGAGAGTATGCAAGAATATGAGCTTGCTTGATATTAAGACCTATCAAATGATGAGGTATGAAGTATGATACAAATGAGTACAATGACCTTCCTTATATAGACAAGGTTGTGAATGATTGAACATGATGTTGACATGTGTCATAATCCTATGACATGTGACAACTAAATAACTACCTACCTAAGATAATGTGAAGTTTAGATAAGACTTCTAGAAGGAATGTTATATCCTAAGAAAATATGTGAATAAGGGTCAAGGCCCCATTATAACCTATCACCTAGTAAATGATACATAGGAACATAATTAAATGCCTATGTAAACTTATGTAAGTGTAATTAAATAATTAATTACACCAACAAATCTTTCTTATTTCTAGTATTGCACAGTTGTTTCAAGTCAGTTTGTGAAGATATGCCTTTGCTATGGTTGACTTGAGTATGTTGGTGATGTGTGCCACAATTTTACATTTATTTAGAGTTCAAGGAGTGTTTGTATATGTTGTATGAGTCATGCCAAATCATTTGGAAGAAATGTAAATAATATATCATTTTTGTATACTACCAATGAAGATGAAGGCCAGCATGTTACAAGTTCCATATTTCTTGTTTGTGGCCAAATAAATTTATAATTGCAAAGCATGTTGATGATATATTGAAGATCAAATTTGTGGAGATGAGGATGGAAGTGTGTAGAGATTTCTAAGTGCATGAGCATAGCATGAAAATATTTTCTATAGACCTAATGAGTAGAATTGGTGACTATCAATGGTTCAAGCTATAATACCAGTCATTTTTCAATTGTTATTTCTTTCAATTAGGGAGTAGTAGCTTCCTTGGGTTTCAAACCCTAAACAAAAGTGAAGGAGTAGGTTCTTCCTTGGTTTTTAGCCCAAAATAAAATTGTAAACTATTTTACTTGTGAGGTTGGATTAGGATAGTAGATCCTAGCAACATTTGTCACCGTGGTTTTTCCCTTGTGGGGTTTTCCACATACATCTACTATCATCTATGTTCTTGTGTGGATGCTTATCTTCTTTCATGTTGTGATTAAGTAGGTGAATTCTTGATTGGTTTAACTCAACATCAAAAGTTGTTAATTGGGATTGATTTTATAGCATACTAATTCACCCCCCTCTTAGTATTATGATGTGTTCAATAGGAACTTCATAAAATACCTACAAAGTGAAGGATCACTTCACTTTAAACTTTTCCATTATAGGGGAACCATATGATGCAAGTGTTAGATTCATCTAACATTAGTTCCTTAGGTGAACATATAGCAAAAGGGGTGAAATTTTCTAAAAATGGGGTAGCATCCAAGATCAAACCTTCTACAGCGGGAAGAAAACTATCTTCACAAAAGGATAGGACAATACCATGACCACTAATAACCTCATTACATGAACTAAAACATGAAGAGAAAGTTTCCATCTCACTTGGTTATGTAAAGTATGCCAAGCCTGTTTGTTGACCTACATAGGAAAGATCTTCCTTACGCAATTCAAATGAAAATATTTGAAGCTCATGCATACTATCAAATTGAGAAATAGGAGCATCACTCTCTTGATAGATGTGTGATTGCTCAATAGTGAGATTTTTAACATGTTGGTCCCATGTGAAGCATTCTAACTCAGTCACATTATCCCTAATGTCAAACATCACATATTCATCTTGAATGAAGACCTCATTGCTACATTCAAGTATAATAGAAAACTAGTAACATCATAATTAATTGCATTGATGCACACTTCATCAACACATACCTCAAATTTATGAGAAACTTTAGGTAAATAAATAAATTCTTTAGATTGTCTCTTTGTGTTCATTTCTTCTAGGCAACTGGTTGCAACAAAATCAAACTCTTGGCATGCAATGGTTGCCACATCCTTTGATGCCTCCTCACTCCTATGCTACCCACAAATATCATCTTTTGGGGATGAAGATATGACATCCAAGCTTGAAAAAAAATCATTTAAGTCATCCCAGAAGAGGTCCTCCTCAAAATTACAAACATCAATAGATAGGGAATTTCCATCCACTATAACAAAGGTTAAACAAGCCTACTGCTCTAAGACCTTGGATTTGTCTTCATCCAAAGCCTAACCCAAGCTACTTGAAGGCCTCTACTAATGTAGGTATAGGCGAGTGTTCATTTTTTGCACACACGCCTCACCTTAGGCAGGGAACCCCTCTCTTTTTCTCCTGCCGAGTCATTTACACTCTCGATGGGTCATTGTTGCTCTCAACAGGTCATCTTTTCTCCTGCCTTGTTTTGTGTGTTCCTGTCCTTGATTCCAAGTTGGTCATATGCCTTAAAATTATCAAATACCCCTTGACCAAGTTCCCCTATCTAAATTTCACTAAGTCTTTTTCCTTTGCAGAACTTGGCCTACGGGTTTCCCTTGGCTTTTTTCCCCGACATCTATTGAGCCTCGCGGACCTGCATTTGTGGGTCTCTTGTAGATTGCCATTATCATTCCATTGCTAGCTAGTGGCCAAACCTTAGCGTCTTCCCACATGGTAGGTCCCGCATCAACCTTTGTCATTGTGCCCATTAGACATCACAAACCTATAGCTACGGGGCACCTCATGTAGGTTTCCACTTACATCTCGTCGCTAGGTAGTGACCGAACCTTAATTTCCACCCACATAGTGGGCTCCACATCTAGTTTCTCCATCCTCATTGTTGCTCAGTGATGGAACTTTCACACCATCTTGAGTTGTGCATTCCACATTTATTATCTATGATCCCAACCTTGGAGTATGAAGTAGCAGAACCACCAATTCAAAATGATTATATGGGTACGCCCTTGTAGATGTCCATCTACAAGAAGCCATTACTCTTTAGTTTGTTTCTTAATGGAAAAAAATCACCACTTCTCCATCGCGTAGGTCTCGCATATGCTATTTCCTCAGGATGAAATCTTAAATTTGAGGGAAAAATTTTGAGCCAAAATTCACTGACGGATCTGCACGTGCGGGCTTCTATTCCTTTGTTCTCATCCATACTTTGTGTTGCACCCCCAGGGGATCCTCACACTATTTTCCCCACACCTAGTCTTCTGCAGGTCTTCCTTACACAAAATCCATCACCCACCTGACTGTTCTAAAATGACATTCCTAGATGGCGCCTCCACATCATTCACCTACGTGCATCCTAAGGCCTCTTGGTTTTCACAAACTTGTGAACCCTGTTTTCATTGTAGCACCCACAAAAACTTAGAATGGTCTTTAGCATATTCTTGATGTGTGCAAATTCTATTTTAGAATAAGATCATTTTGCATGGTTTTTAGGAATCATCATTTTTCCAAGGCTAATCCTTATTTGAGTGGTGGTCTTTTCCCCTTGTTATGAAATACTATCAACCATCAAGTGCAGTGATGCCAACACTACCTCAAGGATACTTGTAAAGCACAAGGTGATTGTTACAAAAACTTTGATGAGCAATGAACAAAAAATTTAGGCCTTCGGGTTATGAATGGGACCATATCGTATCAAGGGAACTAAGGTTTATGCTGTGGACGGGTGATTTTGGACGTTGTGATATGGAGTGATGACATGGATCTCCACCATTCTCACAGCTATGAAATTGATTCTATGCACCTGCAATACTTTGGTGGTTACTAATAGCTTTAAACAAATTATTATCAACCCTATCATCCCCTCACTAGGATCTATGATGGATATAATTGAGTGATGTATGGTACCCATCATGAATGTTATAAATGAAGGGCTACAAACTACCAGCCTTATCAGCGGGTAGTAATAAAAACATCTCCAAATGAACAAGTTTGTAGAATGAAAGCAACAAGCATTTTTAAAATGATCTCCTTTCTTCAAAGGGAGGGGAGTGTGTTTGAGAGTATGTGTTGTGAGGGGGTGTTGTTCTCATGGTCATTTTTCTGGTGTCCCTCTCACTATTTTCCACACTTAGCTAATGTGAGCTTCTCAAAGGTGGGATCTATGACACCCAATGCCATTGTTACTATAGCTTTCTACCATGGTGCCCCATACTCTCACACCCACAGATAGTGTTGACCCAGAAAAAATCTACATTACATTCTTCTTGGTATCTAGATGCAACATTCTTGCATTATATTTCTGCAATGGCATTAAAGCACACAAAACCTGCATTCCATTCCTCTCAAACAGTTGGAGAATGTGGCACGGTCAAAATAATGACTGCACGATCCTATGCGGCACACCAACAAAAAGGACTTTAAATCTTGGTATTTGATGATATCGAAGGAGGGTAGATACCTTGAGTAAAAACCTCTTTGAGTAGATGGAAATCATGTGTCGACCAGTGGACTAGGGTCGAGTCAATGAGAATCACATTGATTATGATAGCAATAACATATGGAGAAGTATTAGAGGAGGCGATAATGTATTTAAAGTGCCTCTTGTGGGATTTCATTAGATGTGGGCCGTTATCTTGCAGGAGCTGTCACTCCCAGTGCCATCCCTTTACGAAAATCTCACTATGCCTTCCCACATGATCCTTCCCACATAAGTCTGTCTACACCATTAAAGCGGCACTCACAAGTGGCCTCTTTGCACATTCCTCTCAAAACATAAAATTATTAGCTTATTTGTGCCAAGGGTATTGATTTAAAGAGAAAATGATGTAATAAAATGATGATCTTCTCGTAGATGGTTTCAACAAAAAAAAACCAATGAGATCTCATCGATAGAGTTCCCATTATGTCCAACTTCCTAGTTGAGCTGCTTGACTTAATTCTTGTTGGGTGAAGACTTTGAACCTACAGACCACTTCTTTGCAGAAGCCACCCTCTCACTTTCCTGCGGAGGATTTTGTGTGGGTCTCTGTTCTTATGATGTCATTTTCTAATGAAATTCCCACATGGCACCTCCGCACATATTCTCCACATTCTCTTTTCTAGGCTTGGTCACTATGAAGGCCACTATTCCCTAGCACCTTCCAACAAAATTCCTACATGGCCTTCCCAAGTAATTTTTCCATAGATGGTTTTGACTTGGAGGCTCCATATTTCGGCTAGCTTGGGGTCTAGTAAGAAGTGCAGTGAACAAAGAACGCAGATCTTGGTGGCTATGAGGATGATCACGTAAGTATCACAAGTTATGGCACACAACTATAAAACATCACACATGTTACCATCATGGGTGTCTCAAGAGGAAAGACAATGTATCTGGTATGCCCGATGGGACAATACAGTTAGATAAGGAGCATGTCCATCTTAATTTAGCAAAGTAGAATAATTAATGATGGAGCTGAAGTTGTACCCTACTAGTTTGATGATGAAGCATAGAGGCTATTTAAATCATCTCCTTGCAAGGGCTTCCTTCTCTGATGCTGACGGGAGACTGCGTGTTGGTTTCCACTTCCACAATTCCGCTCTCTACAACTGACCATCATGCGGGGCATTCCTACATATGGTCTTTGCATCATTCATAACTGTAAATATTTCTCCTCTAGATGGGATGCGGCCAACCTTGGTTTCCCAATTGGTGATCATCTCCACAATCAACACTTTGGGATCTTTGTACACCAAAACTTTGTAGTGTGACAAAAAAGGGATAACTAGTTCCTATAGCTCCATTATTGAACACCATATCTCGTATTAAGTAGATGAAGAAAAAAACACCTAGGTTCAGGAATTTCAATCATTATAGAGGTATGAACTATGGACATTGTATCACACAATGCCACCTAGTAGAATTACTACAAGGGAATTTAAAATCCCACTTCCTCCATAATATATATATTTTTGGGCCTATGAAATCCATTCATCAAATGTTCCGTGAAGCACCCTGAGCACACCTAGAAGGTAGTATGGACATAACACCACCATATCTTTGTTAGTCAAATGATTTTGATAGCCTTCATCAAATGGCCAACTTTGGAAAAGGGTTAAGTGAAGTGACATGCTATGCTTGAAGAAGGTGTCTTCTTTTAAATCATTGGGAGGCATCTATGAGAAATCATGATGTGGCCAATATAGTACTTCAAAGATTCTTGCGTGGGTGAAATATAACGAGGTACTCAAGGTTGAATGAATAATAGTGTTCAATTAGAAAATGAGTGATCATACAATTTGCTAGTCTTTGGGCTCATTGACAACACAAGTGCAAGTAGAATGTGGTGAGACTTTGATCCTCTTTGGGACTCAAATTTTCATACATCTTTGCGTATTATTGAAAATCTTGTACTACGGTGGCTGCCAAAACAAGTTTGGGTTGTCTGAATGGACTTTGTCATTGAGAGGAGACCGAGATATCTTGGGAAGGGATGCAGGTTAGGATGGTATTTGATGTTGCATCACTTTGGCTGCATGGATTCTTGACCCATGAATATTAAATCAAATTCTTGTTACAATAATCATATGCCACACATAATTCCAAGGTAGGCTTTTAGATGGATGAAGATTTTTTAATCTATTCATCTCAAGCAATTGGTGATCATTGCGAAGCTTTATCTTGTGGGTATCAGGCACCTTGGGGCTGTGACAACTACATTGTCACACTTCATTCCCGCATTTCTATTCCTTTTACAAAGTTTGACTTTCCCATGTTATCAAGTGCTTAACTCAATCATAATTAAGTGAATTAGCCTACATGGTCCCACTAAAGGAGTTTATCGAAACAAAAAATGGGAGGTTCGAAGTGTCTGAGTCAAATCATGGAGCTTTAACAATTAGAAAGAAAATGGGGGAATTTGGCAGAAATTACTAAATCATCTCCTTGATTTTTCTTAAAAGGAGAATCTTTTTGCTATCACATGTGAATATAAATAGTAAATACTATGAATTTAACTTTGTATCATAGTGACGAGACCTAGGTACATTGAGATGCTTCATAGCGAAGGGAAGTGGAGTAGTAGGCATTCCCAGGGTTTGGATGGGTAGATAAATCAAAGGATTAGCAAGGAACCGACTTGTTCATAGTGGTGAAAGTTTGAATATTTATGATTCAAATCTTGGGGACATAAATAGTTAAATGTATTTAATATGGGTCCACTTGCAAAGGGAAATCAAGGCATATTGTAAGCACAATTTCATCTAAAAAGGGGTATATTTTATAAAAGAATTATTCTATAAATCCCTATAGCTTAAAATGATTTAATGTTGCTCTAATTGCTTGCTTATAGTAAATATGGCTTGCAAGTATGGTGACTTGGAGATTGGTATTCAAAATGTACCTACTAATGGGAGGTGTTGTTATCTAAAGACTCGCACGGGGATATATGTCAAATTTCCAATAAAGACTTGTTCATAGAGATGTGGCGGCAATCACTAAGAATTATGATTATCAAAGGAGGACATATCCATGGGTGTGTATTAAAGATTGTTCTATCTGAAGGATTTTGAGATCAACTCAAAGCATTCAATAGTCCGTATTGGTCAGCTGGAAAATGATTCTTGATTAGACAATCAAGGGGATTGTTTAATTTTTTCCAAATGATGATGAGCATTAAAGAGTTTTCCACCAGGATTGAGAGAAACATGTTAGAAACCAAGATCAAACATGCAAACCAAAAAATCCTCCACAAAAGAGAAAAATAGAAAAAAAGCAAGATCTTTGCAAAAAGATGTGCAAAATATTATTATTCAAGAATTCATAATTACATGAGAATGATTTTTTTTATAAAAACAAAGTATGCATAACCCTAATCTTATCTTGAGCAACAAGATAGATCAACAAGATAAGGATGACAATAATAAACCTAGGAATTAAAATATTACCTAAGTAAACTTATGCAAGTGTAATTAAATATTAATTACACTAACACCCCCCCATAAGTGTAACTTAGGGAGACTAAAAAAGCATGCACCTAAAAATGAGATGAATGCAAGAAAGAATGAATGGGTCCCAGTAACAAGGCCTGATCATGTACCCATGTACAAATGCAATAATGAGGTAGAGAAGGAAAACCTAGTGGGACAAAACCCCCCTACAATGACATGACTATTGCAAAGAAGCACTAGAAGAACACTGTGGAGTAACATTGGAACCACAATCCGACAAGCAAGGAAAGATACTTCTGTCTACAAGAAACCAAATGAGAGTCATTGAAGGACTCAGGTGGAATCATAATAATGCAACAGTAGACCCGATGCCACGGAACACTGGAAAACTCACAAACTGGAACAACCCTGGAATCTATGAAGCAACAATAGATAAAATGATGATAGAATCTAGAAACCGTGTATCTTGATGCTGATGCCAAACTGAGACAAAACTCTTCCATAGGAACAAGTACCATAAAGACTCTGGAACATTAACTATAAAAACATGGCCCTCAAACTAAGATGGATTTGAACCAATGTGGATCAATAACCATAAACTCCCAATCCGAAGTGTAAACCGATGTGAATTTGATATGTGTCAAGCTAATACAATATGTGGCCAAAAGAAACTAAGAAACCAGATACAACCCATGTGAGTTGTCATCAAAACAAGATGGAGATCAAAGTGCTTGCACACTCTAATCAGATTATTATGTAAGAAACCCCCCTGATGGAACTTTATATGAGTTCATTTATTACAATACCCAATGATTGCAAAATGAGAGAATGCTAAACATGCATAAACAGAAAATAAAATGATGTGATACTAAAATGAAGTGCAAAGATTCAATTTTCACCCTTCCAACTACCAAAACATCCAAGTAATCTCCAAAACACCCATCGGGACAAATCCAAAATAACGATCAACCTAGGATAGATACAAAAAAAATACATGGACAGAAAAATAGAGCTCCTCAATACCTTTCCAATTCCACAAAGAAGGCGAAAATTGGAGATCATGGCAAAAAGTTATGAGCTTGGAATCCATAAATGAATATTTGAATTCAAATAGAAATAAATGCAGCTAAATAGAAAAATACTGAAAAATAGACTACACCACAAGATAGTGCTCAGAACCAGCTTTCTAACGATATCTCGTTTGCCCGATTTCAATACCGTATGCCCAAGTTATGCCAAAAGAAAAAAACTGCTCCTTGAAGGAAAATCAGGGCTAGGAGGGAGCAAAGAGGGTTAGCCATATGATGATTTCATGTTGACATAAGTGACTAACGAGCTTAAATTTGACGGCCTGGAGGCTGTCACAGCAAAAAAGTGCCCCCACTGCAAAGAAATTTTTGGCCGCCAGATTCACATAGGTTGTCAGAATATTTCGGATGTGCCGGCCAGAATCTTCAGGAGGAATATTCCTCTACCGCCGATTTGAGCACGTCGAAAAAAGTTGTAGCCGTTGGAAGAGAGGTAGGAAGAGTGGTCGATGAGGAGCCGTTGGAGGATGGTGGGTGGCAGGTAGAAGAAGATCGTCCGGAAGAAAGGCCGATGGTGTGTGGAGCTGCTGTTGGTGGACAACAAATGAGCCACTACAGGTGGAGTACAGGGCTCATAGGGACCTGCCATGCACAGGTACCCTACGGTACCTTACAATGAAATCCGCAGAAAAACTTTATCCCTTCCCCAATAAAATTTTTCCCCCTTTTTTTAATACTTTTTTTTTTTTAAATTTCCAAAAAAAACAAAACTAATGAATTTTTTTGCATGTAGGAAAAATTAGAAAAACCTGAATATTTTTTTTGAGAATCGTGCATAGGGGCTGTACACAGACCGTATGGCTTCTGGAGCAAAAAAGATTCCTCAAAAGCTCCTGACGCCAAAATAGGACGTGTTATATGTCGATTTTCCTCTCTTGGATGCTCTAGATCTAATGGCAAGGTCCAATCTATTTGAAAATGCACCAAAAGCTTCACAACTCCTAGATTTGGAAAATATTCAAACCCTCATAACTCTGGCATAAAATGTCAGATTTAGGCAAAGCAAAAGTCGATCCTGACTTTTTCGATAGCCCTGGACTCAAAAATGAGCTCAGATTTCCTCCATGTGCCGAAAGTAACCATGTAAGAGCACCCAAATAGAGAGACAATCTCAAGGTATGAAACCCTCAAGGAACCCCGAATGAACTCTGCACTGAATCTCTCCAAAAAAATAAGAAGGGGCTGCAAATCAAAGTTTTGATACCATGTTAGAAACTAAGATCAGACATGCAAACCAAAAAGCCTTCCACAAAAGATACAAACAGAAAAATCCAAGAGCTTTGCAAAAAGATGTGCAAAATATTATTATTCAGGAATTCATAATTACATGAGAATGATTTGCTTTATAAAAGAAAAGTATGCATAACCGTAATCTTATCTTGAGCAACAAGATAGCTCAACAAGATAAGGATGACAATAATAAACCTAGGAATTAAAATATTACCTAAGTAAACTTATGCAAGTGTAATTAAATATTAATTACACTAACACAACACCTCTCCTTCTCAGTGACACAAATCAGTAACAAGGCCCATTTGATTGGCTGAAGGATGTTGCAAACACACCAACAAGAAGGCATATGTTAACTATTTTCAGTCACAACAGAAAGGAAGCTAGAAGACAAAACAACTATAGTAGCTAAAAGACAAAATAGGCTACAAGACATAATAGGGAAAAATACAAAATAGTCTATTTTAAATAGTGAAATATTGGGGGTAGGTGAAACCATAAGCTATAAAAAATCTAGGACACATATTGTAATTAAATCCTGGCCACTCATTCTCCTTTTGGAAAAATATAAATAGGGGCTTGCTCCTAATTTGTAGATGGTGGTGAATTGTTGTAAGAGGCATTTTGCAGCAAAAAAGGAAGCATTGCAGTATTTTGGGTGTTTTCTTTGAGCTTGCTCATTTTGCATGCATGATTCAACCTCCATGTTAGTTTTTAGATTGTTAGTTTCTTGAATGTATTTAATGGTGGTTGTTGTTACAGTATTGGATGCACTTCCAACTCATGCTTTTTGTGGTTTATTGATGATGAATCACTTTTCAAAGCTAGTATGAGTTATTTTATTTTTTGAATTTTGGTTCAATTGTATGTTCATGAGGTGGATGCACAATCTAAAAATCTACAAGCCTTAGAAGATTGCACTAGTTTTGTGTAGCTGTAGGTTTCTCTTGGTCAAACAAAACTTAGTTTGTGGGAGTCTATGTACTGTAGCATCCTCCATTGTTACTATTCATTCATAGCTTAGAATTAGAATAGCTTCTCTCAATTGCTTCCTCTTTTGCTATTTCTTTTGGACCTTTGTTAGTGTAGGATTCCAAGCACCATCACATTGTCAAAATTGGTGACTAAATTGAGTTTCAACTTGTTGTTCTGAGTGGGCAGCCACTATCCATTCATTCCAACACTTTGTAACTCCATTTGTAGACCAAACTTCCCATGCTTTGTAAACCATAAAGGTCTCCTTGTGATTACCAACAAATCACATCAACCAATTGAACTATTCCAAGCATTGTAATGACTTGACCCCTGAGAGACCTTGGGGTGATTATTTGAAACTTAGTTGTTGATCATCACCTTTCAAGAGAGGAATTTCACTTGTGCATTGTTTGTGTTGATAGGTGCAAAAACACCCATCAACAATGAGCTCTCCTCATTTCAATCAAACAATGAAGGTCATCAGAAGAGAGGAATGACTCCTCTACTACATCAATTTTATTTACCTATTTAGTGTCTTGTTGTTACAGTTGGTCATCTTTAATTATTTCTTGTAGTAAGATAAGAAACTCATTGTCTAGAGCATAAGAAGGATCCTCAACAATAACTTCTTCACTCCTGACCTAGAACCTCTCCCTCTTCTATTCTTCCGACCAATTAGGATCCTAGATAATAGGTCCACCTTTGCAAAGTGAAATAGCAGTGGAGGGAGAAAAATAGTCAAAAGGACATGTATAATCTTGTTGGGGTTTTGGAGGGGGCTATTCAATAGGAACAAAAAGTTGATCCTCATTAGGGATAGGCTCCTGTGAAGAATGGGGGCTCTAAAAAATTTGGATCTCCATCATAGGAAATCTATTTGATGGCTCAGGAGGTTCAATAGGAGTTTCAAGGGATTGATTAGGATTTTTGAAACTCATAAATTTATGCTTATGTTCCTCTTGTACAATAGGTTGTTCTAGGGTTGTCACAATACTAATGGAAGTTTCAAGAGACTTGTTAAGGCTCCCCAAGCTTAAAAAATTATGTTTACAACTTTCATCATTAGCAGGTTGCTCTAGGATAGCTGGAGGTGCCTAACTGAAACAAGGAACATAAGGGGTTGCCTGAGTCTTAGGACTTTGTGCTAGAGCAAGGGAAAGTCTCATGTAACATGCCCAATTTTCTACTCAAAAATTTTCCTAAGTTTTAATCCACAAGTGAATAATCCATGATGGCATAACATAGCAATAAATTTTTCTTTTCCAAAATGTAACTTACATGTACATATGAAATAAACACTATTCCAAACTTCCATTGCATTCCATTGTAATTTCACAAATATTTCCATAACATTGATTTCATATTGAATAAACTCAAGTACAACATTCATGTTTACATCCTTCCATATAAATGGATACAAAGTGCATACATAGCTCTTTTGAGCTTCCAACACTATAAATACATATGGTCCTGGTAATCCCCCTTCAAATCTTGGCCACCAACTAATGAGGAGAAGAATCACTCAAGCCCTTTTCTTCCAACCATGAACTTACTGTAGTCCCCTGCACATCTACCTATCAGGTAAGATGGCCCTACCCTTCGACAAATATATTGTTTGGATAACCCCATAAAACTAGCCTTCCCTGAGCTTGGTGTTGTGTCCTACAAACTAAAACTTTACCATTCAATAGCTTCTACCTACGTGCATGACAATTCCAGACTAGAATTCCTAACTAGATCACAGTGAATTGACAGTGTAAACAATGGAAACTTACACTACTTTGGCCAAAGAATTCAACACCCAGTTACTTCAAGTGAGATTCATCCTATTCACACACCTTCCTAGCTCAATTTGTTAAAACCATACATATTCTATGTATAGGAAATTCCCTCCATTGGGTAATCTTTAACCCCAAGAACAACCTATTATCTCTATGTTTAACTATCTCATCTACTGAGTAAATAATTCAAGTAACTCTTACTTACCAATTAACAATATGAAATAGCATAACACCACATCATTAAATGACTCTAGTACCAAAGGTACAATTTCAACAATAAAATTCTCCAATCAAGGGTTTATCTCAACATTAAATGGCTCCCTTCAAAAGTATAAACTTAACAATAAAATATTTCAAATTCAAAGTATAACCATCACTAATAAATGACTTCAATAAAAGTATAATCTCATCAATAAAAGACTCACTCAAAAGTATGGTCTCAAAAATAAAATGACTCCAAATGAAAGTATATTCAATAATCAAATCATCAAGTAGATCATATAGGTTAAACCTAACCTATTTGCTTCAATCAATAATCTCATAGACAACCCTAAAAATAGGTTATTCCTAACCTAGGGTTTCCAACAAAAATGTAATGATCAAGAGATCACAAACAAATCATAAAAATTCTACATTCAATAAGAGTCAAATATTCACATGTTCATAATCTTCTCTATATTTGTATAATATCTAAAGGAAAATATCAGCTTGCAAGGGTTTGGAGCTTCTACATTCATAGTACTCTTCACAATAGGTTCACATATAAATTATCTACAATGTTCTCAAGATATCAATGATGATATGCCTATTATGCCATTATTCACATGGTGTTACTATCAACATTAACCGCAAGGATTCACCTAACTTCATAGGCTATCAATTCAAGATATCACCTAAATATAATGATATTATAGTCTACTTAACTAAGTATAATTTACAATAACCATTCCAATATAAAAAACATATACATATATAATTATAAATGCATCCCAACCAAAAGGTTTCACAAAAGCAATAATTCATCAAGAAACAAACAATCTAAACCAAGCAATCTTTCCAACTTAAAATAGAGAATAAAGTAGAGAACTAGCATGCCTATAACCAGATAGCTCCAATTGATATAACAGGTTTCCTAGCATAGCCTCCACCAAATAGTTTGTAAATCCTTCCCTTTACCAAATCCCACAAAGAAATATCTCTAAACCCTTACTAATCTCACACAACCTCCACCAAATAGTTTGTAAATCCTTCCCTTTACCAAATCCCACAAAGAAATATCTATAAACCCTCACTAATCTCACACTAAAAACCTCTCAACCTCATAGCTCAAAATTGCAATAGAGTAACACTCAAAAAATAAAAAAAAATAGAATGCAAGAATGCATCCCCAAATGAAGTGAAAGGAACGTCTATTTATACAAAAAGATCAATAACTAAAGGCTAGAAATAGGGTAACAAAATTGACACTTCTCAGCTCAGAAAGTTCCACTCAGCAAAAACAATAAAAGGTGGCAGCTTGAAACAATGTGTGTTTGTGAAAAATGTATCAATCTAAATGAAATTCAAACACATATCAATAAGACATTAAATCAAGAAAACTGAAAAAGAAAACAAAATAAGCAAACTGTGACTGCAGCTTCCCCGAAATCGTCTTATCTCTCTCTAACTCCAGCGTTTTGTTGTTTCCAATGGCTCTCAGATCAGCAAATCAAACTCAACAAAATGAACAGCTGAAGAACGAGATTTTAAAATGCACACTGTGCTAAATGCAAGGCTATGCTAAGATGAAAGTATTGCTGTGATGCTAAAAGGCTATGATTGCATAAGTTGATTGCATGTATGTTCGTGCGTTTTCGTATGTATGTGTAGGTAACCAAAGCTTGGATTTGCACCGACATTTATAGAGTTTTTGAAAGGATTCGATTGGCTGATTTGATTAATAGCCCGGATTAAGCTTGTTCGAATGGACGGTGGAAGATTTTCGAAAGTGGAGAAAAAGATAGAAGGTTTCCCTTTTCCTTCAATTTCCATCATTGAGATCCGAAGGGAAATTGTCGTTTCAAAGAATGAGTTTAGAATGAGTTAGAATTAAATAAAATAAATTTATTTAATTTGTAAGTGAAGATGGCTATAGAAACTCGCATAATTAAATAAATTATATTTAATTATGTTTTAGAAATGAATTTAGAGTGAGAGGAAAATATTAAATTAAATATTTAATATTTAATTTGATTATGGGATGAAGAGAATATTCCATTATTTGAATATTCAAATATTCAAACTTTAGAATGATATGATAATTAAAATAAATAATTGTATTTATTTAATTTAATTAAGAGGAATGTGGGATGAAAAAGATATTCCATTATTTGAATATTCAAATATTCAAACTTTAGAGTGATGATAATTAAAATAAATAATTGTATTTATTTAATTTAATTAAGAGGAATGTGGGAAATGTAAATAATTAAATAAAATTATTTATTTAATTAAGGTAGAAGAATTAGAAAATGAACAATATAAATAAATAATTAAATTTATTTATATGTAGATGACTTTAGGGGAATTAATTAAATAATTCATATTTAATTAATTAACAAGTTTAATCATGACCATTTTTAGATAAGCTTAATCATGACCATTTTTAGACATACATTTTGCCCCTCTTTGAAGTGATGTGTAAAACACATTGCTTCAAAGAAAATAAGATTTTTTCCCTTGATATGCTTTTGATGTTTCTGCTGATGATGCCCCCTCAGGAGGTAAATCACGGATAAGGATATGGATTGCAAAAATTTTGCTAAACAATCGAGATTAAATAATGATATTCTGAAGAGGAGAGAGTGATTTAGCTCCCGACAAATGATGGAAAGAATGTCCCATTATAAAAATAAAGTCAAAAGGCAGTAAACTTACCCTTGTTTGACCTTTAAAAGGTAAAAAAGGAGAAAGAGACAAATCATTTGCACTTTTTAACTTGGTGAATACTGTAGCTCTGAGAGTGACCTCGCGACATGGAGATTCCTTATCATCGTCACCGATTTGAGAGATCTCGCCGATACCAGAGGCCAGCTGCGTATGGACCACCGGTGAGTCGATCTAACCACCTGTGCTTTCAAATTTTTTACGTTTTTGAATCAAAATTTTCTGTTTTCCACGGATTTTGTGACGTTTGAGCACTTTTAGGATAGTTTGAGCGCTTTCAATAATTTTTCCGGTGCTTAGGGTAAAAACAATAGCGCATACAAGATAGATTTTGAATAGTTAGCGTCAAACCAGTTTAGCGCATTCGATGAAAACAAAAGCACATATAGGGTATGATAGGAAAATTTAGGAGTAAAGCGCATATAGGAAAAATAGTGGCGCATATAGGGAAAATGTGCATCTAGTGATTAAAGTAGCACTTAGGTTGATTAAAGTTGTGCATATAGGGAAAACACGCATAGAGGATCTGTTTGAGCGCTTCGAGTGAAAAAAATGACACATATGGGTTTTAACGCATCCCGTGAAAAGAACGGCGCATATGGGTTTTAGCGCATAAAGTCCACAAAGTAGCGCATATGGTAAAAATAGGCAGAATTGATGTTTTGATGATAGTAATGCAAAAATGATGATTTATATTCCTTCCTTAGTCAATAGATAAGTAAATTGTCGTGTCATCATGCTGATATGGATAGAAATGATAGAATAATCGAATGATTGATTGTGAACTTTGCTTCCTAGAGTAGAAAACAAAGAGTAATTGTCTGATAACTTTGTTTCAAAAACAAAGAGTAGATTGAACTGATAACTTTGTTTCCTAGAGTAGAAAACAAAGAGTAAATGTTAGATAAATGATTGATATGACTTCTGATAAATTTGCTTTCTGTGATAGAAAAAAAATAGTAATTGATGGTAGAGTAGATTGTTATGATATCCCGCTAAATAGATTGTGTATTAGTTTCCCTGATAGGATTGATTGTGTGATATGGGTCATTGATTTGATGTCTTGATATGAGTCATTGATATGGGTCTGATATAGTTCACTGATATAGTTCACTTGATATAGGTCACTGATAGATATGAGTCTAATTGATTTTGGTTGAATGATTGGTATGATTTTGATGAATTATCCTTGTGATGAAAATAGGAGGTTTTCAAAAACCTCCAGATTAGAGAGCGACACTCGGCAGGATGGGATAGGATACCCGAGTTGACACCTAACGTAGCTTTGATATATACATGTGGTTTGAGATCCTTGTTGGCTATGCCACCGATTCGGGTCAACAGAGGATTGTTGATGACACTGGCCGAGTGATGACATTTGGAGCACAACACCTTTCATATGCCAACTGGTGAGGTGACAGTGACTCCAGAGGATGTATACAGGATATTAGGTATCCCAGTGGTTGGTGCCCTTGTGTATTATGATCATAAGGAGCTCAGGGGTACAGATGTCTTAAGGAGAGTGTTTAGTGATGCACAAATAGCTGGGTACTGGGTACCATGGGTTGACTTTCGAGGATATCCAGCCTTGTCTACAGTTTTGGGTGTGTTCATTGGAGGTCTCCTTTGTCTGGATCACTAGGCAAAGGGATTATCAATGAGATGGGGCAGGATTTTGGAGCAGATGTTGCTACAACCACGGAGATATGCATGGGGGAGTTGCATGTTAGTGCATCTATATCATGATTTGCATCAGGTGGTGTACAGGGGTACTTCCAGTTTGTCGTGTGGTGTGACACTGTTGTAGATCTGGGAATGGGAGCATCTTGTTGTGACGAGACCGGCGTGCCCCAGAGTTAGGCCACCAGGTAGGCCCTATGTATATACTTATGCTATGTTCCTCACCCAGCCCAAGCTAGGTAAGGTGGATTACTAGAGATGACTTCTAGATGATATGGATACAGTGGTATGGCGACCATATCTTGATTGCGAGCCATGGGCTACATATAATCTAGATATGTCGTTTGTATGCATTTCTCGGTTCTTGATAGGGAGGACTCCCTTCATTTTTGAGAGGTTTCTAGTGTTGCAAGTGCAGAGACAGTTTGGATTTACCTAGGGGCTGCCACAGGGGGTTGCACATTATGCCCGGAGCAGAGATGAGGCCAGATGGGGGCCATGTATTTCCTATCAGACAACATATACATAGTTCATGTCATTAGCGCCTAAGGCATGGACTGACAGGTGAGATATTGTGGATGTCAGTATGTCTGATGAGTACTCTCTATATTTCCACACACATCCCTTTCCGCGGTTTACCAGTCCTGATGAGCCAGCACCCATTCTGGTAGGACCACAGCCAGAGGCAGTGAGACAGGAGGATGTGGCCGGTGGCGAGTAGGGAGTAGTTGGAGGAGAGGAGGTGGAGAGCGGAGATGAGGAGGAGAGTTCCGATGGGGATGATAGAGATGATGGCGGCGATGAGGGACAGGTGTTGGGGAGGTCGAGGCTGGATATTCTGAGGGGTGTCCAAATCATGCAGCAGCCGAGGACAGGAATTGGGCGACGAACACTGATCCGGATGGGATCCTCATCTCAACAGGGGTGATAGCCATGCTTTAGGCCCAGGTGCAGACACTACAGGGACAACAGGGATAGGTACAGAGTTAGTTGGTGTAGGCACATGGATTTATTGTACAACTACAGGCACAGCTGGCACAGGCACAGGCACAGGTACCTACCCCAGACCCACAGTTAGCCTAGGTGATGACAGAGAGAGATGCATTTAGACGAAGGGTAGTAGAGGCTGAGGGCGTTGCTCAGAGGCTGATGGGCACTGTAGAGAGTGCATCATTGTAGGATTCCATTGTAGAGGGCATGGAGATGGCGAGGGAGGCCAAGTATTACAGAGTCAGGTACGAGGACCTGTGTCCTCCCGAGCGCAGAGAGCCATTTCCCTGATCTCATAGCAGGACTAGGAGTAGATCACAGACACATACACAAAGCATGGGAGTGACTGGGCCTCGGCAGGACCCAGACGCAGGTACCAGTGGCAGGCCACCTCCTTTCGGACCAGCTCCATCAGGGGCATCGACCAGTTAACAGATATAGTGCACATATGTGTACCATTTTTGGAGCATGTATATGGATTTTTGATCATATCATGATGTATTTCACTTTGGAAATTTTAGTTTCATTGGACATTTGGACATTTGTATCATTTTTGATGATATGTAGCGGCGATGATTGTTTTTGATGATGTGATGTGCATTTTTGAGATGATAATGTGATATGCATTTATTTTCATGTGTTTATGGATTTTGGTATGCATTTGAATGATCTGATGACTAACATGATATGCAGGATGATTCGATTATGATATTATTATGATGATGATGACTTGATGATGTGTACCAATGATGCCATGTAGATGGATGACTTATGATGTGTATATGGAAATGTATGTATGGAATGTTTATTTTTGGATTTTTTCAAAGTAAATGATGATAATATGATGAAAAAAAAGAATGTTGTGTTCATGATATGCATTATGAATTTGTATGATAAAATGGTATTACATGATGTAAAATGATATGAATACTAATATGAAATTGAGATGAGTAAATAGTGATGAGATGTATGATATGTGATGAAATATAATGATTTGTAATAAGAATGAATGGATAAATGAATAATAATGGATTTATAATGATAATGATATGATATGAAAATGAAAATAAGATAACTGATAATGATAATGAAATGATGAAATGATGAAATGATGATGACCATGAAATGAATGATAATGATAATGAAACAAGGAAATGACAATGATAATGAAATGATTAATGAAATGATGAGATGATAATGAAACTAATATGAATGATAATGATAATGAAAATAAATGAAATGACTATAATATGATAATGGTAATGCGATGATGAGATGATAATGAAAATAATATAAATGACAATGATAAAAAAAATGAATAAAATGAATGAAATGATGATAATGGTAATGCGATGATGAGATGATAATAATAATAATATAAATGATAATGAATGAAATGATGAAATGTCAATGAAACTAATATGAATGATAATGAATGAAAGGATGAAATGTATGATATAAAGGAAATGAATGATGATGTGATAAATGATAATGATAATGAACCAAACGTCCGCATTGTCCTCTACAAATAGTCCAAAGAAACATGACAACCATTGGCCTTTCAAAACTCTTAATGCAAATCCAATATGCAGTTATGTACCATGACATAAAATGAAATGCAACTAAATGGAACCAACCATTTTGTTGAGCCTTTTGGTAGCCTGCTTAAATCATCATAGAACATTTGAAAATGTTGGAAGTGTGAACAAGCATCAGAGGGGAAATTAGCACCAATGATGACCTGAGTACAACTTTCATGATTTTTGATATAGCAAGTGAACACAAGCATCTAAGTATAATTGAACCGAGATGACCTGAGAATTTCTTGCGTGAACAGACAAAGACTAACCACCATCTGATGCAAATTTGGAACTATCATCAATGATAAACTTTGAAAATCATGTCTTGTGACATACTTGCAACAGATGGATAATTAACCTCAATACAACAGACAAAGAAAAAGCATCCTCTTTCCTTGCCACTCTAGTTCAGTACATCATCGACTGTGCTCTAGAGAAATGATATCGAAAATTAAACAACCATTGTTCAAAAATGAAATACTGTTAATCCAAGCATTATTCAGATTATAGATCATCCAGATACGAGTCATGATAAGGTACGCAACTGAAAGCTACTGTGATAAGGATCAATGATTGGATGTTTTGGTTTGATTTGGTTATTTTATTTTTATATGATTGGCTTCAATGTCATTGTCTCACTGTTTTGGTAAAACTTGAAAGTTGATTGCCCCTAGTATGGCCATGTTTTCCCTTGGTATTAACACAACTTGCTGAAATGAATATGTACAAAAATCAAGCCATGGTAAGACGTTATCGCTCGAGGTAAATGATGATAGCATTGTGCTGGTGTGGCCCTAAGATGATGGAAAAGAAACCGGAAAA
Organism: Sequoia sempervirens; assembly: GCA_007258455.2. Classification (NCBI taxonomy): domain Eukaryota; kingdom Viridiplantae; phylum Streptophyta; class Pinopsida; order Cupressales; family Cupressaceae; genus Sequoia; species Sequoia sempervirens. The sequence continues at coordinate 634,626,964 of VDFB02270651.1, forward strand.
CAAAGGTTGAAAAGTTAAATGCAGAATATGAACTAATAGATGGAGAGCCTCAAATAGCATCTGTTTGCCAGATTTTCACTATTTGTTTTTATTACATTTTTCTTGTCAATAGACTGCCTATTGCCAGGTTTTCACCCTATGACTTTTTTTTTATTTTATTTTTTGCTACCGAGATGCCTGTTTGCCAGGTTTTCACCAGGGTAACCATTTTTTCAAGACTTTTTTTGCTGTTTTGGATTTCTTCAGGACTTTCTAATTTTTGTATTTCTTCAAAACTTTTTTTTTTGTATTTCTTGGGACTTTTTCTGATTTTTTTTTTGTATTTCTTGGGACTTTTTTTTTTTTTGTATTTCTTCAGGATCTTTTATGATTTTTTTTGTATTTCTTCAGGACTTTTTTTGATTTTTTTTGTATTTCTTCAGGACTTTTTCTGATGATGATAACCGCTTTAGACATAATACTTTTTCAGGTGCATGCTATCGATAGGTTCATCAAACAGGTCCCCTTCTGGCATCGATAATTTGTAGGCTCCTAAACCATAGACTGCAATAACCACATAAGGACCTAGCCAATTTGGTTCAAACTTTCCTTTCTTCTCTCTGTCTTGCTGATTGTGTGGGTTCTCTTTCAGAACAAGATCACCCACCTGAAAGGTACGTGGCTTTACTTTGTGATTATAGCTGCGAGACATCATCTGTTGATATGCTTTTAAATGATCAGCTGCTCTTTGTCTCTTTTCATCTAGGAGTTCCAATTCTTGGAGTCGGGAGACTTTGTATTCATCATCCGTTGTAAGACCTTTCAATGATACTCTAAGTGAGGGAATCTCAACTTCTAAAGTAGTATGGCTTCTGCTCCATAGACAAGAGCGAATGGTGTTGCTCCTGTTGGTGTGCAGATACTAGGCCCATAGAGCGGGATTGAGTTGAACGTGCCAATCTTTCCCTGAATCATTCAGTCTTCTTCAAAAAATTTAATATTGTTTTATTTGAGGCCTCTGCTTGGCCATTCCCTTGTGGATAGTAAGGTGTTGAATATCTATGTTGAATGTGAAATCTCTCACAAAGTTCATCAACATCCTGATTTTTGAATGGACGTCCATTATCTGTAATAATGGAGTTAGGAATGCCATACTGACAAATAATATAGTTGAGTATGAATGATGATATTTGTTTTCCAGTAACTTTAGTAAGAGGGACTGCCTCAATCCACTTGGTAAAATACTTTGTAGCTGTGATGATGAACTTATGCCCGTTCGATGAAGAAGGATGAATCTTGCCCACTAGATCTAACCCCCATTGAGAAAATGGCCAGGTTGGCGTGAATGGTTGAAGTTCCTGTGTAGGAGCATGAATGAGATTCCCATGAATCTGACATTTTGAGCATGTTTTCACAAAAGTGAATGATTCCCTCTCCATTGTAGGCCAGTAGTAACCCATTCTAATCAATTTCTTGGATAAGGTCAGTCCACTTGAATGAGTACCACAGATGCCACCATGAACTTCTTGTAAAGCTTTGTCAGATTCCTCACGTTCAAGACATCGAAGTAAAATACCATCAAGACCACGGTGATAAAGAGTGTCAGCAATAAGAGTGTAGCGAGCAGATTGGCGGATAAAATTGCATTTTTGGTTACGGGATAAATCGGGTGGCAAGATATCGTCTTTGAGGTAGGCATAAATTTTTTCGTACCAAGGTGAATCGGATCCTACCAAGTGGCAAATGATTTGGCTTTCAGGTGTATCATAAGCAGGTGTAAATGATTGTTCCACTAGAAATTCATAGTGATTTTGAGTTTCTGGGAGTTGTAACAATGTTGCGATCGTAGCCATGGTGTCAGTTGCTTTATTATCAAGCCTTGGAATTTGTGTGAATTTGATGTCCACAAAATATTTTTTGAAGTCATCAACCATCTTTTTATATGGTATTAGTTTGTCATCTTTGGTTTGATAATAATTATTGATCTGATAAATGACCAACTGTGAGTCGCCATACACCTGTAATTCTGTAATTCTCCATTCCAGTGCTATTTTGAGTCCAATGATCAATGCTTCATATTCGACTATGTTGTTGGTGCATGGAAACATCAACCTATATGATCGAGGAATGGTGTCTCCTTGAGGGGTGACGAAAAGTATGCCTGCCCCCAATCCATGTTGAGTGAAAGAACCATCAAAATATAAGGACCATGGTTGTTTAGATTTTGCAGTAAAGACATCAGCATCTGGAAATTCAATGTGCACGGGGTGATCTGCTTGTAGTGGTGCTTTAGCTAATTGATCAGTGATAACTTGTCCTTTGATTGCCTTGCGATCAACATAATGAATGTAAAATTCACTCAAAATCATTACCCATTTTGCTAACCTTCCTGTCAATGATGCTTTGCTTAACAAATACTTGAGTGGATCAATCTTTGAAACCAGATTGATTGTATGAGTTAACATGTAATGCCGAAACTTCTATGAAGCGAAGACTACTACCATGCAAGCCTTCTCAATAGAAGTGTAGTTGAGCTCATGACTTCTTAGTGTTCTACTGATGTAATAAATTGCACCTTCCTTTCCTATAGAGTTTTCTTGCCCGAGCAGTGCCCCCAGAGATGTCTCTGTTGCAGCAATGTATAAGATTAGTGGTTTGTCTGGATTTGGTGGTACGAGAACTGGTGGAGTCATTAAATACTATTTGATTTGTTGAAAATCCAATTCAAATTTGTCATCCCACTTGAAAGGACCATTCTTATGTAGTAGATGTGTGAAAGGTAAACTTTTGTCAGCCAATTGTCCAATGAACCTTCGTATAGACTGCAGTCGTCCCTGTAGTGATCTCAACTGACTGATGTTCTTTAGTGGAGGCATTTCCATAATTGCCTGTACTTTTGCAGGATCTACTTCAATGCCTTTTTCTGAAACAATGTACCCCAAGATTTTTCCAGATTTGACCCCAAAAACACATTTCTTGGGGTTGAGGCAAACTTTGAATTTCTCTAATCTTGCAAATATTTTGGACAATATTTCAAGATGTCCTTCTCTGGTGTATGATTTTTCCAATATTTCATCTACATAATCTTCCATGAAGATATGCATCATGTCATGAAAGATTGTAGTCATGGCTCTTTGGTAGGTAGCCCCAGCATTCTTTAGACCAAAAGGCATGATGTTCCAACAATAAGTTCCCCATGGACATGTGAAAGCTATTTTCTCTTGGTCTTCAGGTGTAATCTTGATTTGGTTGTAGCCAGAAAAACCATCCATTAATGAATATATGGCATGGCCAGCTGTCAGATCAACTATGGTGTCGATGTTTGGCAGTGGGAAGTCATCCTTAGGACATGCTTTATTAAGATCTCTGAAATCTATGCATATTCTCACAGTTTTATCTAGTTTGGATATAGGAACAATGTTGGAGATCCATTCTGCATAGTCGATTGGTCTTATGAAGCCCACATCAAGGAGTTTTCTTAGTTCTTCCTTAACCAATAATGCAACATGAGGGTGCATCTTTCTGAGTTTTTGTTTCACCGGCTTGACCCCTGGTTTGATAGAAAAGTGATGCATGATAAGATCAGGATCAAGACCAAGCATGTCAGCGTAAGACCACGCAAAATTTACTTGATTTTCTTTTAGGAATTCTATGAACTATGGTATTTCTTTCTCTATCATTGATGCAGCTAACTGTAAAATTTTTGGTTTGTCGGAAGTCTCAAGATTGACAGCATTTGTAGGCTCAATCAAAATAGGTGATCGCTCATGGTAGTGCTCTGGGAGAGTGTCAAGATTCCCATCATCTGGTGCATCAAAGAGGTTTTCACCTTCTAATACGCTCTTTATTTTATCTTTTGTTTGATCTAATACTACCAGATTATGGTTTTCACCATTAGATCTTTCTTTTTTGTTTTTACTTTTGCAGCTAGGAGGCTTGACACTCTCCTGATAAAAAACTCTATGTCAAAAATTGTTGGTGGAACAATCATTTATATCCTCTGCAGAAAGGAAGTTTATGATAGCTTCGTCACTTGGAAACATAGGTATATCGATAGGTTTAGTTGAATCCCAATCAATGAGATCAGGATAAATTAAAGATAGCGGATCGTCAGGTAGTGTGAAATCGGCTATGGTTATAGTCATAACAGAGTGGTCCGTAGGATCCGGGGTATGAGGTGGGTCAATGATGATACTGCCCTCATGATAGTCTTGTTCGTTTAGATCTGACTCAACATCACTAGAATCATGGTGACTTTGTAGTTCGAATTCGCGTGTTTGGGTCCCTGAACCTTGACCTTCAATTAGAGTTGGGGCGTACTGGTGTATACATCAACCTCTTTGTCCCTCCAGAACTCATTATTGTAAATGGTGTCCCATTCATATTCAGCAAAGTCTGTGTCAGAATTGTTATCCATGAAGTTCTAAACTGTTGCCAAACATGCTTCTCGTGAATCTGAACCTTCTTGCAATGTGAAGACAGTGCCATGCATTTGTTTAGATGTGCTTTCTTTGGAGTGAGTATCATAACCCATTCCAGTTTTCTCTTTTGTAGCAAGTCCGTGGAGGTGAATAGGTTCAACTACTCCTTCCTTCCTTTTTCCGATAGGACCTTTATCATAGCCCATCTTCTGCATGATTGAATACCCTTTTCCATATTTGTCCGTGGGTAATTTGACATTAAAGATTGCTTCTTCTTCATCTTTATAGAGCCAGTTTAGAATTTCTGTATCCTCAGGATTTTCCATGGGGAATTTTTCTTTGATGAATTGTCCATTAAATTTTGTGATTATCTCTATTGGTGGTTGCTTTGATGTTGATGCTACTAATATTTGATGTTCCCTGATAGATGGTTGTCCATGTGATCACGATGATGTAGGTAAATTGGCCAGACAAAGAGAGTATTCTCCAACTCCATGGTCCTTAAATTTCAATTTATTGTCAAAACTATTGGTTAATTGACTGATTTGTGTGTCAATCTTTAGAGAATTCCTAGCATGAGCTTCTCGATTGTTAGGAACCAAAGTATCTTGACTAGCTTTTATGTTGGCACAAGTTTGAATAATGGAATTATCAGCGGGTATCGTGATTTCCTATCCATCATAAGGAAACTTAAGACATTGATGATAGGTTGATGGGACAACTTGCATTTCATGGATCCAAGGATGACCCAACAAGATGTTATATGTAAGATCATGGTCCAGTACTTGACAAAAAGTATTCTTTATAATAGGGCCCACTCTGATTGGCAGCATGATTAGACCCTTGGATGCTCTTTCTTCATCATCATAAGCTTTATGGTAATCTTTCTTCTGAAATCAATGGAGTCCTCAGAAAATCCTAAAGCCTTAACCAACTTCATGGTATAGATGTTCAAACCAGCACCTCCATCTATTAGAACTCATCTGATACGAAACTTGTGAACCATGACTTCTAAGTACAATGATGAATTATGGGGATGAGTTATGGAAACATCATCTTTTTCAGAGAATGAAAGGCAAGTGGGTGAGGATAAGTGTCCTACCATGGCTTGAAATTAGTTCACATCTAGGTCAGTGGATACGTTAGTTTCAATAAGGGCTTTTTTGAGAATTTCCTTATGGGCTAAGGAAATCTTCAATAGTTCCAGAATAGAAATTTGAGTGGGGGTTTTCCAAAGTTGATTGACCAAATCATATTGATGTTGAGGTGTAGGTTCAGTAGATTTTGAAGAGGCGCCCTTTAAGACAACTTTAGCTTGCACTCTTGTTGTTGCGTTGACTTCTCTATATTCCACCTTCTTGTTGACTTTAATGACATTTACCCACTTGCCGTCTGTGTAGAGATGATTGATTATATGATCATCATTGATATGATTCACATTTTTTTCAGAAGACTCACCCTTTTGATAGTCGGGAAAAGGGTTGCGAAATGCTTGGTGGTCTGCGTTGGATTGTTGATGTCCTATTGTAATGATGTCATTGTCGATTAAGTCTTGAATGGTATTCTTCAAGGCTTGGCAGTTATTTGTGCAATGACCTTTGCACCGATGATAATCACAATAGTATGCCTCATTCCATGATGGAGGCTTTACACTGGGTTCATAGTTTCGTTGAGGTGGAAAAGTAATGACATTTTTGGCCATCAACTCTTTGAATGCAGATTCTAAAGATTGACCCAATGAAGTGAAAGTTCTTCTATTAGAGAAGAATGAAAATCTTTGTGGATTTGTATTCGAGGTGTTCCCTAAGGAATTGTGATTGTTATTGGTTCCTCGGTAACCTTGGTTGTTGGAAGTCCCTTGATTGGGAGTAGAGTGTTGATTTATATTGTTCCTCGGATGAGGGGGATTATTTCCATGATTTGCAATCAAGTTGACATTGTTGTTGTGAATGTTTAGAGTACTGAGGACAAATGGCTTGGTCGAGGCATGATTCACATCAACAACACCATCATTCACCATATTTTTGTTGCGAGTCCAAAATTTGGACTTGTCCTAATTATTGTGATGGTTGGATGAGCTAGGATTGTCTTTATCATGTTTTATTATTCCTCTTTTGACCAAAGCATTTTCAATGGTTATGGCATCTTCAATCATTTTCTCAAAAGAAGGAGGACAATGTAAGTTCAAATGATAGCTCATTTCTGAATTTAAACTATTAATGAAGGTAACCATCTTTTCCTTTTCAGGAACAGGACGTGGATATCTGGCAAACATTCTTCTCCATCTCTAAAGAAACGTAATGAAAGATTCACCAGGTTTTTGTGCAACTTTGCAAAGATATATCATGGTGATCTGGTGTTGTATGTTGTAGGCATATTGTAATATGAATAAGTTGATTAATTCTTCAAATGTCCTGACGGGAGGTGTAATCTTAGATAGCCATTCCATAGAGTGAACTCCAAGGCTCCTAGGAAACAATCGCATCAAGTAAGTATCTTCATGAGCGAATTCCAATGTCATGTTTCTTAAGTCTCTAACATGATCAATTGGATCCGATTTCCCATTATATCGATCAAATTTTGGCATTTCACAATGCTTGGGAAAAGGAATCATGTTAAGATTTCGATCGAAAGGATAAGGACAAATGTCCTCGAGAGTATATTTCTTTGTGGTTGTTCCCCCTTGTAATTCTTTAACTTATCCCTGAAGTGCCTTGATTTGTTGAGTCAAAGCACTAAGATTAGATAGGGGTGTCTCTTCAGGTTTGTTTTTCAAATTCTCAGTATTAAAGTCATGAGGCAATTTAGCCCCTTGTTCAGCTAGATAGCGAAAATATTTTTCCTTATCTCGCTGCAAGATCTTTTCGATGGCTTTGTGAAATTTTGGATCTTGCTTAGCCTCTCTAAGACATTCCTCATCTTGTTCCTCATCACTATCTATCTGTTTTTTGTTCATGTCTTTGTATTGGTGGAATGGATTTTCTTCTCTATTATCCGTATCTTTGTCAAAAAGTGGATTACGATTCATGATGTAAAGAGGATTGCTGGTTTCACCCTCTTCTTGAACGTTTTGAGTATGACCTTCTTGTTGGATTTCATCCTTCAATTTATTGAATTGGGATCTTGTGAAGATAGGCATATGATTTTGAAAATTTCTTCTAAACTTAGATGCTAGTTTTAACGAGTGCGATGATGATGATATCTTGATCTGATAAGATGTGGAATCTTATGATATGATCAAGGTTGCTCCTAATTTTTGATTGTGGCTTCCAATGATGAAGGATGTCAGAATCTTGTTGGGGAAGTTGAACCAAAAATTAGAAAGTTGTTTTGAAAAGTGCACTCTAAAAGATTTTGATCTTCGTTTTTAAAGAAATTCTTTCAAGATCTTTGAAGAATATGACTGGGGTGTGAAGGATATTCAATAGCAGGTTGTGGTATGTTATCGAACTCAAGAGGTTGGTTATGATTATGCCATTGTGATAGAGCTAATCTCTGATAATAAGCTCGAGAATCTAAGGGATCTACAACATACTCATCAGTGAATCCTCTAACAAAGTCTTGGTATCTATGAAGAAATCCTCAATAATGAAGCAAGACGTGTCGACTTTTGTACAAGAATTTTCTCTTTTGCAATGTTTTCTTGTATCCTAATGTTTTCTTGGGTTTTCTGATCCTTTTGGACACTGATTTCTTGGGAAATTTTGTTGATTTCCAATCTCTAAGCATGGGAAAAGTATTGGGAATGTTATTGGACCAATGGCATGAAATTTTTTTGAGTGATTTCAGTTGTTGTTCTTCATATTCATTTCGGATGATCTTTTTATCTGAATTAATGTGATGGAAGACACAACAAACATTTTGAAGAACAATTGTTTTTTTTTAAGGCCCTATACTAACATGAAGTGTTTGATCAAGAAAAATGTTTTCAACAAATGTTTTCACAGGTTAAGCACATGAAAGAAAATTCAAACAAACTCACTCTTAATGCTCAAGTAGGTCATTCTAGTAATCAACAGCCCACATCTTAGAACTGCGTTGACTCACACAACCGTGTCACCCCCGAAGGGGCACCCATGTTTTTGTCTTTTCCAGGTGCATACTTAGAGTTACAGAAGTGGATACCGGATCCCCTAAGCAAACGGTCCTTGGCAATTATATGGTGAGTGTCTTGGGGGCAGATTCTTCCCTCCCCTTGCACTGTGATTATTAGAATGTTTGGAAACTGACTTCGGCTGGCCACTACACAAAGTTCGTAGTAAGGATTTTTGTTTAGTGCAACAGTAATAAACTCCCTCAAGAGACCTCCCAACCTTTAGAACAAAGGCTTTTGGGATGGTTATCTTGCACACTACCGACAAAAGAGGGTTTCCCCATATTTTCTTTAAATTTTATAGTGGGGCAGAATAGCCTGGCTTTGGCTTGAACCCACTTGAGTCATTCCCGTAGGATGAGTACTTTTTCCCACTACGGCAGGCTCTCTAAAGGATGTAATTAAAGCAGTAAAAATTCATGAAATTGAAAAGGCAAGTCTGGTATTTTGATCACCCAGTTAAGGGGAGAGCATAGACCTATTGCCATAGACAAAGCAAACACAAGTTCATTTTAAAACCCAAATCACAATGATCTAATCTAAGTGAAGATATTGCTTCACAAAAACAAGTTATTCAATTTTAATTGCAAGATCATTGTGTGGTGACTATCTTAGATTGCTTCATTTTATCCAGATGTGGCTATCCTAGGATTGCTTCATTTTTAAAAATCTAGAAACAGAAAAAGAATTATGTCTGCGGAAGGCGTCAGACTTAGAATTCTATATTTTTGTTACAATCCATATGTGCCAGAACATAAGGTATATGCGCTGAAGCAGAAGGTATATGCACCAGAACAGAAGGTATATGCACCGCAAGAAAGATTTATATGCTCTTAAAACAGTTACTATATGTGCCAAAGGAAAGATTCTATATGTGCTAAAACATTTACTATATGCATCAAAACAGTTACTATATGTGCCGAAACAGTTACTATATGTGCTAGAATAGTTACTATATCCGCTCCAGAATCCTGCAAAAAAAAAAGAGTCAAAAACCCCGTATGCACCACAGAAAATGTCGAATGCACTTAAACGCCAATTTTTTTTTGAAAGTTGACTCCAGAATGCAGAAACTGTCAAAAAAAACTTGCAGAGAATGTTAAATTCGTGGGTTCGAGCCCCACGGTGGGCGCCATTTTATGTGTGTGTGAAAAATGTATCAATCTAAATGAAATTCAAACACATATCAATAGGACATTAAATCAGGAAAACTAAAAAAGAAAACAGAATAAGCAAACTGTGACTGCAGCTTCCCCGAAATCATCTTATCTCTCTCTAACTCCAGCGTTTTGTTGTTTCCAATGGCTCTTAGATCAGCAAATCAAACTCAACAAAATGAATAGTTGAAGAACGAGATTTTAAAATGCACACTATGCTAAATGCAAGGCTATGCTAAGATGAAAGTATTGTTGTGATGCTAAAAGGCTGTGATTGCATAAGCTGATTGCATGTATGTTCATCTGTTTTCGTATGTATGCGTAGGTAACCAAAGCTTGGATTTGCACCGGCATTTATAGAGTTTTTGAAAGGATTCGATTGGATGATTTGATTAACGGCCCAGATTAAGCTTGTTCGAATGGACGGTGGAAGATTTTCAAAAGTGGAGAAAAAGATAGAAGGTTTCCCTTTTCCTTCAATTTCCGTCATTGAGATCCGAAGGGAAATTGTCGTTTCAAAGAATGAGTTTAGAATGAGTTAGAATTAAATAAAATAAATTTATTTAATTTGTAAGTGAAGATGGATATAGAAACTCGCATAATTAAATAAATTATATTTAATTATGTTTTAGAAATGAATTTAGAGTGAGAGGAAAATATTAATTTGATTATGGGATGAAGAGAATATTCCATTATTTGAATATTCAAATATTCAAACTTTACAATGATATGATAATTAAAATAAATAATCGTATTTATTTAATTTAATTAAGAGGAATGTGGGATGAAAAGGATATTCCATTATTTGAATATTCAAATATTCAAACTTTAGAGTGATATGATAATTAAAATAATCATATTTATTTAATTTAATTAAGAGGAATGTGGGAAATGTCAATAATTAAATAAAATTATTTATTTAATTAAGGTAGAAGAATTAGAAAATGAACAATATAAATAAATAATTAAATTTATTTATATGTAGATGACTTTAGGGGAATTAATTAAATAATTCATATTTAATTAATTAACAAGCTTAATCATGACCATTTTTAGATATATACACAATGTACAAAAAATAGATACTCAGCTAAGAGAATGAGTTGACTCTTCAATCTAGACAACAAGAATGATAAGTAGAAACACAAGGTGATGGCCTCCTACATATCAACCTATTTGGCTAGCTCCCTATTTGACCAGTTCATATATTTCTCATTGCTTCACATTTATAATTTGTATTATAGGTTAAGATTTCTACTTGGTTCATGCTTTTCTCATATTGGTGCCACCAAAACACCATGTGTCCTATTCTTGTGGTCTACTTTAAGCTCCAAAACTAATTCAAATATGTTTAATTCATTCATTTTAGATTAGCATTACTTCCAGCGTTGATTTTGTCAACAAATAATTCCACGTATTGCTTTGGATTTTATTTCCTGCGTGTAATATAGCACTACACTCTTAATGAACAACATGTTATTCATTTAACATCTACCTAAAGTCTTATGCACTTTAATTTTAATATGTATGAAATGTGTTCCATACATTCCATGCATTTTATTGAATAAACAATGCTATCAACATATATATATATATATATATACATATATATATATACAAATATATATATATATACATATATATATATACAAATATATATATATATATATATACATACATATATATATATATAGATTAATGACATTACATGTTTGTGTAAGGGGGAAATTGATATGCGTGAAGAGATCAAAACATGCTTGAATTGAAGCTAATTTAATTAAAAAAAAAGCTATGATTCATACCCATTACTCATGAAATGAACAATACAAGAATAATGAATTCAAAAATGAAATTGAAACAAAATAAAAACATTGAATTCAACACAATGTAACTTTACTTTCCCATGTCAAAGTGTGTTCACAAATATGTTGGATTGTTCATTGTATCAATGTGAAGCCTCCATTTGTGTGTAGCAAAAGCTTCAAAGTTGTGCAATGTCATTGATCGAAGATATGTGTAAAGCTTTGTCAAAAAGATTGATTATGATAATTTCAACATTACTTTGTTGTGCAAAATATGTTTATTCTCCGATCGTTTTTGAGGAAGAAGATGATTGTTATATAGAATTTTTGTTTCAAGATGAATGCTCAAGATCACATAGTAGGATATCTTGATCAACGGTTGAAAGATGTTGAGAAGATATAGGTAGGAATAATTAGTGGATTTTGACTATGTAATCAGTGTGATTGAAGAAATTAATTTAAGTGTTTAGTGGAATCGAGGAAATATATTGAATAATCTGTGGAATTGAAGAAATCATGTTGAGCCTTCAATGGGATTGAAGACTAGATGAATCAATTATGAATAGATGGATCAGTTAACCAATCAAAGTGAGCAATTGGGGGATCATAATTTGCTCAATCATAAAACTGGGTGAGGATAATTAATTAATTGATTTAATTAATTAATCTTTTTGAGTTGAACGTGCAAATCATGTTTGAATTTTACAAAAAAAGTTGTATTTGTTTGATTTGACCTTTTTTATAATGTTTTCAACAATTTATTCAATTATTCAAGTTTAGGGGAAGTTGATTTAGTTAAACTATTATGTTTTAATAATTTAATTGATTTAGGGGAATAAGGTAAATTAGTGACATAATTAAATAATTGATGTTATTTAATTAATCAGGAGGAATAAAGTTAGATTAAGACTTTATTAAATAAATGAAATTTATTTAATTAGTCAAAAATGGTGAAAAAGTGAATTAATTAAATAATGTAATATTATTCAATCAATAGAGGAAATTAGATTTATCGATGCAATTGATTTGAAATGCAGTGATATTAGGTGATAATGATGTCAATGATGAGAAAATGTCATTTAGGATGTGCGATAAGTGTTTAGGCCATTTTTAGATGTCTACATTTTGCCCCTCTTTGAGAAAAAGTATTGGTTGCTTTGTTTCAAAGAATTCAATGTTAAGATCAAGATTTGAAAAAAATTATATGCCCCGCTATGCCTCGGTATTCCCTAGGTGAGATAATAATGAATTCAAGAATGAAATTAAAAAAAACAAGAACAATGAATTCAATACAATGTAGCTTTACCATCCCGTGTTGAAGTGTGTTTGCAAAGATGTTGGATTGTTCATTGTATCAATGTGAAGCCTCCATTTGTGCATAGAAAAAGCTTCAAAGTTGTGCAATGTTGTTGATCAAAGATATGTGTGCAAAGCTTTACCAAAAAGATTGATTATGATTTCAACACTACTTCGTTATGTAAAATATGTTGATTCTCCAATCATTTTTGAGGAAGAAGATGATTGTTATATAGAATTTGTGTTTCGAAATGAATGCTCAAGATCGCATAGTAGAATATCTTGATCAATGGTTGAAAGGTGTTGAGAGGAAATAGACATAAATAATCAATGGATTTTGATTACGTAATCAATGTGATTGAAGAAATTAATTTGAGTGTTCAGTGGAATTGAGGAAATAGATTGAATAATCTATAGAATTGAAGAAATCATGTTGAGCCTTTAGTGGGATTGAAGAATAGATGAATTAGTTACGAATAGATGGATCAATTAGCCAATTAGAGTGAGCAATTGGGGGATCATAATTTGGTCAATCATAAAAGTGGGTGAGAATAATTAATTAATTGATTTAATTAATTAATCTTTTTGAGTTGAACGTGCAAATCATGTTTGACTTTTACAAACAAAGATTTTTTTTTTTAATTTGACCTTTTTAATGACGTTTTCAATAATTTATTCAATTATTCAAGTTTAGGGGAAATTGATTTAATTAAATTATTATGTTTTAATAATTTAGTTGATTTAGTGGAATAAGGTAAATTAGCAACATAATTAAATAATTAATGTTGTTTGATTAATCAGGAGGAATAAAGTTAGATTAGGACTTTATTAAATAAATGAAATTGATTTAATTAGTCAAAATTGGTGAAAAAGTGAATTAATTAAATAATGTAATATTATTTAATTAATAGAGGAAATTAGGGCTTTTGATGCAATTGATGTGAAATGCAATGATATTAGGTGATCTAATGATTCTGATGATGATAAAATATCATTTAGGAGGTGCGATAAGTGTTTAGGCAATTTTTACATGTCTACAATGTTATTATATATAAGTGTATATACATTTATATACATATATATATTTATATTTATATATATATACAAATATATCAACTTACACGATTATAGTATGCATCTTTCAATATTTGAATGCATATACATATAGTCATTTATTCCATACAATAATAGCACACATGTGTAAATATATATACATATATACATTTGTATACTTATATATGTATTAATACACTCATATGGAAATTTCTATTATGTTGATAGATATGCGTATATCAATACATATATATATGTACACACATATATATCGTATATTTATTTGACATTTCCTTCACACATACAATTTCAACAACATTTATTGACATATATATATGAAGTATATATATGTATACATATATATGTCTACTTGTACATTTTACATTCTCACACATATGGGTATTCCATCTATAAGCATTCATAGATACATCAATCTATGTATACTTATGTGCATGAGTTCATCATAGACATGTACATGTATACATATATATACATCTTATGTATATATACCTCATGGTTCAAATATAAACACATTAAGAAGAACCCACAACTGACATAAACTCAACACTTAGAATAAATCAAGAACACTCACAAACAAAATCATAACCTCTCCTAATTCATACATAAATAAGACTAAGGTAACTTACCATTTCCTAGGAAATTGACTTGACTTGACTATACTTAGAAGTGAGTGCATGTGAAAGCTTAGTTAGACTCATTTAGGGTTAGCAAACCCGTTCTCTTCTCCTGAGTGATACTTCTTCTCTCTCCCAGAGGCTTGACCTATTCTTGGATATAGCTTAGTGCAACACCAAGGTAGTTATATGTTCACAATACGACCATTTTGATCGATAAAGCATTAGAATATTCACACTGCAATACATATATTTTCATCGTATATCATAAAAAAAACATATTCATTCATTTCAAAGAAATAACATCTTAATGCATATTTCGGTATTTCATTCTCCTACTAAACATATTAAAGTCATGATTTGCATTTATCAACAATTTCACTCATGATGGTAAAATTCATGCGGTAACTATGAAACAGGGTGTAACATACTTCCCTCCTTGTGAATCATGATCCCCGATGATTTTAAGTGCTAAACATATAGAGATATATATAATCAAATAAAGTTTTTTCCTTTACTTTTTCTCATAATGTAAGAAATAAGCATATTTTATTAATAACAAAACATCTTCCCTTAGAGCATGTCCTTTTCCAATCTCGCCCATGTTGGACCTTGCACTAAGGGTCTAAACTAACATAGAGGGAGAACTTGTGTGCTTCACACATACCTTCCCTTAAATAACCATTCTTCATAATCATATTAAATCCCTTGTACTTCACAAGTATAATAGTAACCACATCTTATATGACACCTATACCTTAGTGACTAGAAAACACATTCTCATTAGCTAATGAATTTATCCTTAGCATAACCCAAATAGATAAGGAATGTCAGTGTATTGTACACTACATGTGGGTCCCATCCTTTCTTTTGGTGTTTACGCCATTAGACAACTCAGAAGTTGAGTCCATCCATCACTAACACAACCATCTACCTTAAGCATATTTATACTGCTTCATAATTTTAATCTTGTATCAACAATTTTTCCTTGATCCTTTTGATTTACTATTCCATTGAAACCTTTTTGGTCTAAGGTTAATCCTAGTTCTTAGCTTGTCTTAGCTTTATAGAGATTCAATCCTTCTTCCCATATAATGGACCTAACCTCAATGATAGAAGTTTATTATAATATAAGTATTCTACCAATCCTCCAATATTTAGTTTATCCCTTTTTCCTAAATGGATAACTTAAAGTAATAATTTGAACATCCATTCAATTGAATTTCTCATAAGATAATCTTGGTTTTCATAAAACCTTATCACTACTTGCTTGTTTCCCATCTGAGTTAACCTTCTCAGGAACTTTAAGCAACTGCTTCACACAATTTTCTATTTCAGACATAATATCCTATAAATCATATTTCCCAATCAAAATTGGTTACCTTGGAGAGTCTACCCACCATAAAATTATGTTAGTTATATTGACATAGAAAGATCAAACTATTCTTGTGATCTACCACTTCCCCTTTGGAGTTATACAAGTCCTATCAATGATGACATCATGTCTTCATCCTTTGGCATATTGGACAACAAATAGCTACCTTCCTTGCATCATCTTACTATATCCCTTTCTAGATTTAGTGGTTTCCTATTCGTCAAATCATTTTGTCATAACTATGCATCCTAAGTATTACATCAACTTACCTCATCCCATTCCTTAATCTCCCAAATTTTGGGTACACTAGTACAAAAACAATATATGACTAAAAAAACTACTAAAAATTGCTTATAAATGACTAAACACGGTCACATGACCATTAGTCATTTATTTACAGTCATTAATCATGAGACCAAATTGATGAATAAACCATTTTTAGTCATTTATTGGTTTTTTTGATTGATTGATTCAATAGTATATTTAGTCATTGATTGTTGTAATTTGGTCACTTATTTAGTCATTTTGTATTCACTAATATTTAGTTGTTAATTTAGTCATTAATTTTAATCATCATTTTGATCAATTTGGTAGTATATTTAGTCATATTTATTCACTGTTGACTGATTTCTATCAATTGGTAGTATATTTAGTCAATTTAATTATTAATTGACATCAATTAGTAGTATATTTAGTCATTTTAATTGACTGATATTTAAGGATTTAAACATAAAACACATAAATACACATCAATCATGAATTTCACACAATAAGACAACCATTGAGAAGGAAAAATCACTGAATTTTATTAAAAGAAAGGTGTTCTTACAACTTCCACAAGTCTGAAATATCTATCTTGCTTGAAAAATGCTTAGAAATAGAGTATTACAATTTTTATTTTCAGTCACAAGATTGAAAATCTAAGTTACAATGTGCATAAATGAAAAGAAGGAAACTTCTCCAAAAAACTTCTGCAATGATGGAAATGCATGCTTGGAGCCCTTCAATACAAGCACATGCTCCTTTCATCTCTTAAAACTTCTACAACATGGGAAATCTTCTTGGAACAAGCTATAACATGTAGAATCCAAGAAGGAGAGTGTTGATCATGTCCCATATATGAAGCTCTCTCCTTCAATGTAGTAAAAAATAACCCTAGAATCTTTCCTCCTTTATATGCAACATGACATCTGATATGAGCAATAGGGTGCTACCTTTTCTACCATCAATGAAGTTGTGCCTCAATACAACCAACAAAATTACTATTAGTGTCAATTTATAAAGAATAAAAGTCCATTGTATATTGCAAGTTTACAAAAGTAAGTCCAAACACAACAGAAAGATAAATCAATTAAAAAACTATAGGAGGAAGATCACATCCAAAAACATGGGAGAGCTATGCAAAATTGGAGAAATTGGCTTGGAAAATGAAGGCAGCAAGGTATTTCAACATTCAAGACTTTTACTTAATGTTTTGGAATAGAAGAAAAAAGAATCATTTATCTGCACCACCATAGTGAAAAGTTAGGAATTGCATTTGGTTTGTTAAACATGACCCTTGGTACAACTAGTAGATTTGTTAAGAACCTTCGAGTATGTTCTAATTTTCACAACTCTAATGCAAAGACCACTGCATCATTGTTGTTTCCTACTGATTTTCATTGTATGGAATTTCCTTGCCTTGAATTGAGAAAAGAGATAAAGATGTCACAGTCATATGTCATGCAAAGGAACCACTTTGAAGGAAGACCTAATTCCATACACCTGGGATATTTGGTGCCTCTAAACTCAATAGATACATGTCCTTAAAATGTGTCGTGACAATGAAAATTAAAAAATATAGTAATATATCATTGAACAAGCTAGAGCTAGTTCATGTTACATGTTATGATATCATCTTAGACCTACACTTTGGATTTGGTTATTGTGCATGTGTGACAAGTGAAGTAAGAAAACAATTGATTTAATAAAGGTACTTGTGCAAATTTATCTTGAAGATATGCTTCTTTTAGTGGTTTCCAGGGTTGCATTAGAGAACATTGTAATGAGGTGATTGCAGTGATATAGTACTGTGCAAATTAATGAATGATGCTAGTACAAAAATAACATACAATCAAAACTAGGTAAAGTGCTAATAAAATCCAGAGTCCCATTCTTTTTATTTGGAAATTTAGGATGTATTTGTCTTCTACAAAAAAAAATCCTTGTGTGCTAATTTTGAATACATAACTAACTTTAATACTTCAATATTAAGGTACATATATCACTCAAATCAGTCTCTCTTCAAATTAGAAGACCTGTTCTAAATTAAAAAGCTTTAACATTTCTAAAATCATCAAATGTACCATTTGGTTTTGTCAATTCTTCTAAAAGAGATAGTGCAATTACATGATCCAACTCCTCATTTTCTTCCTTTGATGATGGACCATCCTGAAAAATATTCCAAATATAGTAAGCAAGAGAACAATAAGAATCTTGAAATAATCAAATGAAACAAGTCTTATAGAACAATATAACCAGAAAACCAAGCTGGGAATGTGAAATGCAAGAATATAAAGAATCTAGAAAAATAAATAGTTTTCTACCACCCAAGGAAAGCTAGGAACCAACTATCATGGTAATCACATAGCATCTAAAAACACACCATTGCTACTCCAAATACATGCATTGTAGGTCACTTCCAAGTCCATTTAGAAAAAAAAAAATTCTTACAGAATATTCAACATGTGTATCTAATTTTTGTTATACACTTTCCATTCTACTAAAGCACCAAAGCTATTATAGCTTTATGAGAAAAAGATAAAGAGGAATCTCAGTGGAATTTATTTGTTTCTCAACCTCACTAGTAATCTATCTGAAAGCAATCACTGGTGAAAATAAAAAACTCAATAATATGAGAATATTGAAGCTATTAAATTATAATGAATACTAGCAAGTATATTTCTGTGGGACTTTGAGGAAGATTCCAAATAAGATCATCACTTTCAAAACCTTTAGGACAACATCTTTTTGATTGTTGCAAGAGAAATTGTTCTATAAGATGTGAACCATTTCCATCATTTTAAATAGGGACCACGTTCTTGTGGAGAATATTGGTGATGCTAAATGAAACAATCTAAAAAATAGGCTTGCACTATAATAATGTGCACTACATAAAATATCCAGTAATAATGAAGGGACATCCATCAAAGCATAATAGGTATTTTTTTGTCACATGTTGTAGTTACAAGTGCCCTACTAGACATACATGAAAATGTGTAAGGATAGACAAGGAAAGTGAACTGTTTCAAAAAATTCCTCAAAGAAATGTGATATCATGGAATGTCGTGATTAAAGGATATGTTCACCAAAGCCTCCATTGCAACATCGCACAATTTTTTGCTAGGCCTTACAATGATGCAGTGAATCACCTGCATCACCACAAGGCCCAACAACAAATCATATGGTGTTGTAGTGGCCTCATGGTAGTGCAAACCACCTGCCTAGATGGAATCCTTAGTTCCTTCCCATGAAACAACTTGTCTTTTGGATGGTATTGGTGGGAGTGTCGATGAAGAGAAATCTTAGCCAACTATTCGTCTAAACAAAGATATTCAGTAGGATATGAGTTTGAGCATTTCATTTCCTGTGGTTGAGGCATATATAATGGGTATCACCACAACACCACACAATTTGTTGTTAGGCCTTGCAATGATGCAGTGAATCACCCGCATTATTGCAAGGCCCAACAACAAACCATGTGAAGTTGCAGTGGAGGCTCTGTGAATCATTCAAAAGAGGATTTGTGCATAAATTCTTCATTATTGAATTTTGTGCAAAAGGAATTAATAGTTGACACATAAAAGCATATCGATAAAGAAGTCATAACATTAACCAACCTTAAATTTTGACACAATTTTTCTACAGTTTAGTTTTCATAATTCCCTTTAAGATATTTCTTTAATTCAAAGGTGCTCATAGAAGTTCTAAGCCTGTTCCATATATTTGCAACAATTTTATATGTAAATGCCTAAGTTGTTTAGTTGAAGCAAGTCCAAATTCCACTCTGTGACAAATTGAATGCTGTTTTAGACACATTTTCATAAATATATTATGTAAATGATTTTTTTGAAATATATTGCTAAATATACCAAGCCTCTTACTTCTATTCAGGGAAGGAGACACCTGAATAGAGTACCAAATCTCAACAGACTGCATTACTATCGACATATTTGACTAGACATGATTCTTGTAACATTTGACACACTCAGATCACATAAATGAGATTCTCTTAAATCAACCTAACTATTGAACATATAACACAAGAAGTAAATTTTGTTGGTTATTATTTTGTAAGGTGCATGGGAATCATGTGTGACTTGCGGTTGTCTTTGATGGGTTATAAATAGTAGCATTACTCCTCATAATTCATCCTTAAATATGAACGGGAAGAAATTTAATGAGGAACATCACACAGACCGATTATTTCTTTAGGTAAGCTTATAGAAAGAATCACAAACATTAGGTTGAATTAAATTGAGTGGAAACACAAAAGAAAATAATAATAGAGAAAATAAGATTCTTGACTCTTATGTTGGCTTGGCTTATTGATTTTTAATGAATTTGTCATTTCCATTTTCCTATGTATAAGAATCATTATTCTAACTACAACCCTCCATGTATCAGATAGTAATTTTTTTAGTGGCTAATATTCACCAATTGGCTAATAGTTAAAATTTGGAAATCCAAAATTGGCAAATATTTTGAGCTATAACGTGACTTGAATCGCCACATTTTTACAAAATTTTATTATAGTCTTATTTAAATCACCAAAGAAATTATTTTATTAAAAAAATTAACTAAAACAATTTTCCACAATATTTGATACATGATTAGATCAGATTCACACAAATTTTATAAATTATAGTAGAAATCTATATTAATTCACCAATAGTCTATCATAATTATTAGTTGCTTTAGGACCATATTTCTAATCTTTAGTTTTTACCATTTATTTATAATATAATATAATGGCCCTTGTTATATTGCATGAGGTAAAATGTACCCATGATCTATAATGCTCATGGGGTCCATAATTTTGGGTCTTATGAGCATTATAGATTGTGGGTACATTTTACCTAAAAGAGTACAATGAGGGTCATTAGATCGATGATATAAAATAAATTTTGAGCCCCATGAGAATTATAGATCATGGGTACATTTTACCTTGCATAATACAATGAGGGTCATTATATTATATTTTAAAACAATGGTGGCAAGTAAATATTATTGTCTACCCCTTAAACCCATCAATAATTTCCACCCTTGGGGCCCTACTTTTCCATGAGAATTATTTTTAGATTGGATGGATTCACCATCTTGATTAATGCATTTTCCTATTATTTTTTAGGATTCGCCAAAATTTTCTACAAAATTTTAGTGATGTAAAAAAATTGCCAACAAAATTAATATTTTTTCCTTAAAAAATGAAAGATTCACCAGCCTTTTATATCTTTCTTTGAGGGGGTTTCTTAAAGTTATCATTGGTATTAGATTTTATTTCCCTTTTTGTTCCATACAACTAGAATTCATCATGTTTTTTGGTTCAGACTAATTGCTTCTTCTGAAAGATCCGACACAATAATAAAAGTTGATTCTATTATCCAAATCTTACACAAATGACAAAAAGCTATCTGAAAGAAGAATCACCATACAACTCCATAAGTAATCTCCATTGTCTCAAAAAATGGATAAAAATTATAATTGAAAAAGCAAAGCTCAATAGATATGTCAATGATTTCCATTTAAAGATAAAAAGCATCATATAGATGAGAATTCTCTAAAAGTTAAAGGTTATTTGGCAATGAAAGAGAATTAGTAAATGGTTGCATCCCATGTCATCTTGTCCAATACAACTTATGTCACTTTCCAATTGATATGTATCATGGGCACGGCACCATATTCATGTACAATTTCATGTGTGCTTAAAGACTTGTGATTATATTAAAGCCTCAATTATCTAATTCACTACAATAAGCATTGAAATCCTCAAGAAAATTATTTTGAGCATATTGATGGTAAAATCATGACTACTAAATTGTATCACATCTTCTGTGATTTTGATTTGAGAACTTCAAAACATACAAGAATTTGACTTGTAATAATCAAATAAAAAAATTTGACTTGCACCAACAACTAAAAAGAAGAAAAAAATAGGATACAACAACTACAACTAAGAGACTAAAGTTTAAATTTGTAAAATTGACAACTGTCCAAATATCTATTGGTATATGGAACCAGTAGATTTTGAAGAAAACCTGGGACCTGCAAACTTATTAAAATTTCCTCTACTAGATAAGATTATTAGGCCTCATTTCCTCATGGTAGGAGATCTATTTCCTCACAATACATAACCAAGAAGTAGTACACGTTTATGGTATATTCCACTGCTTCAAAAAATATAACTAGAAAGTCTTTTTTTTTCTCAATTCACCTGACCTATACCTACCTTTCTTGTTGTGTTGAGATTTTATTTTTGTCTCAAACACCTAGGGAAAAAGACTGATATGCATTTCAATCAAGGCAATAAAATTTTCTATGCTTTTTGACTAAAATTAAACCTAACAACCATCACACTTATAGTGTTCAGCTAGAGGTAGATTGAACAATAGTACACATAAGGATAAGATTGGTTGAAAAATACAAAAGACTCTATGAATAAGAATAAGGGACTGACATGCAATGCTATTAGATTCACATTACTAAGAAAGGCAATTCAAAGATTGTAGTTAATATTAAAAACACCTCAATCACTTCATCTACATACATCAAACTTATGAGTTAAAAATGTAGTTGCATTCAAAGCTACAATCAACCTAACACCTACTTTAATTCAAATATTTTAGAAAATGCTAAGAAATTCTATTAGTTTGTAGGATGATGATATTTCAAACCTGGGTTGAAGGAAGGATTGTAACCTTATGATGCCAGCCACAAAGAGATCAAAGGGAAATGAGTATTTTGTCAAAGAGTGGTAATGAAATGGCAGTGAGGATAAACCTTTAGGGTTTCAAGACCAACCAAGCCCTAGATAGTGCCTCAAGTGTGGAAATCTGATAGTAGTGGTGATAAACAAAGTGATGGTCATAGCAATTAAGATTGTATTCATACTCAGTTTTAGGACAGTTAGAATGTTGCCATGGTTGAATATGCATAAGAGGACAATGTATGGATCATAGGTTGGTGACAGTCCCACATCACAGTGACTGTGCAGGAAGATACATGCAATTTAGTAACTCAGAAGTGAGCTATTTTGAAGCCTATGTTATGCAATTTGTGGAACTTGAATTAGCAATTTCTGGAGTACAAGTTGCATTTTAGGGTTAAACACTCGACAAGCGTTTAAATAGAAGGAAAAAACATCACTAATTTTGGAGGTAAAGTATGATTGAATCAACTTATTTTATTCAGTCTTAAAACCTCTTACAACAACTTATGTCTCATGGGAAATCCTAGGGTTTATTTATCTTTTGGAAAGCACATATTGTGGACACTAGAAATGGATACTTCACTTCCTTGTCCACACAAAATGGGTACAAGGAGAGGGATCCAATTTCACAATATTCACATTCAAGGACACCTTAGAGATCTCAACCCAATGAAGGATATGAGAAATCTGATTGTAAGGAATCCTTGGAGATCATTGAGACAAGAAAGGGGGTCACCACCAAGTGTAAACTTGGAAAAGATAAAATGTTTGAAAACATAATGTGATATGCAAACAAATGCTAAATGACCCAAGAAAAGCCCTAGAAATGTAAATAAAGCAGAACAAAAAAGTAAAGATGTGAATAGTGTTCACTTGGAAACCTTGAAGAGAATGGAAATAGCTTTGAAATTTTGAAAAATGTTGATTTTAAGCTTGGTGGGACTCATTCTCCATTCTAGGTGAATAAGTCCCAATTTTGGAAAACTGCACCAGAGCCTGTTTTAGCCAAATGGGTATCCAAATCCACAAAAATCTATGAAAAATAGGTATAGTGGGACTCATTCACCACTCTTGGAAAATGAGTCCACTTTGACTTTTCTAGAAACTCAAAAGTGGAATCTATAACTCTCGGTTTGCCCAATCTGTACCTACAAGTGCCCAAATCCGAAACCCTAATTTTTGGGGTTGTAAGTGACATTTTGTGAATATTTTGACCTTTCCAATAGGGAGATGACTCCAGCAAGTTTGAAACCTAATATTCAATGATCTCCATGCCTTTCAAAGAACCTAGATCTGTAATCACACAAAGTAAGAGAAAATGTTGATTGTTAGAGAATAGGGGTTTGCCTTGGTCAAACCACTTTTAGGTAATTAAACCAAAATGATGAAAAAATATAATGAAGCATCAATATAAATTAATGCAATTAAAACCTTGCCATGATGAGGGATCTTGAATTTTTGCAACAGTTGATGAATAATATGCCCTTGAATGCCTTAGAATTGATCTTGAAAGCTATTGTGATGACCTTGTGAAGACTTGAAATGCTTAACCCTTGAGTGCTTGACTTGATAATATATAGGCCTGATGATACTTGGATCAAATGAGGATTCGAAGGCCTTATTATATAGGAAATCCACTCACATGACCATTAATTTGATCCCCAAGGCCGACATTGAAGAAATTTGAATTAAAAACCCACTTTTTCCCACTCAAACCTCAAAAATAACTCAAATGGGACTCATTTTCCATCATGGGTGAATTATTCCCTCTTGGATGAGACTCATTCATCCAAAGTGGCGAATGGCTCCCACAGGGGCTATTTTGCTTGTCATAATGTCAGGGAATGGAAAATTTAAGCTCTTATGTTGATCTAGTCGGGTTTTTTTATCAAAATATGCTTCAAATGCACAATATGGGGTCATAAGGGGCCTATTAATGGTGATATTAATGTCATAAATTCAAGAGGGCCCAAAATCCAATGTGAAAGTGTAAATAATACACTTTACAACACTAAATTAGGGAAAATTTGAGTTTGTTTAGCTTAGAAGGGCTCTAAATCCCATGTGAATGTGTAAAACACATTAAAACACTAGATTAGGTCCACTTGATTTACAAGCCTTCCAAATTAATGTGAAGATGTAAATAAATTCATTTTACAACATTAGATTAGGACAGAGTTATTTTAATTTGGCTTAAAACGGGCCAAAGACCTAATGTGGATGTGTAAAACACCTCACAACACTAGATAAAGGCACCATTAAGTCCAATTTATCATTAATTATTCCCAAATCAAGCAAGGAAAAGGTGTACTTTTTTTATGGTCACATTTAGCCCCCACTTTAGTGAGAGGATGAACTTGATTCAAACTCACACTAAAGTAGACATTCAAGAGGGGTCCAATTGTACTACTGTGGATGACAAAGATCAAAGGAGGTGGCCAAGCCCCTAGAATCTAAGATCCTCCATCAAACCAGCATGGGCACAAAAAGAAACGTACAAGGTGTATAATTTGCAAAAAAACAAGATACACAATCATGCAATGTCAATGATTAGAAGAAGAGAAAAAATAAAAAAAGGTGGATCAAGCTTTGATTGTTTGTCCAACACAATGTGGATCAAATCTAGGCTATTTGTCCAAAAATGCACACTCACTCTAGGGCAATGGAACTCTTGGCTATATGCTGGGTGAGAAGTCCCAAGAGGTGAGAAACATACACTAATGGCTAGTATGCACTCACACACACACAAGTGGCTATGGGGAAAGTCATGCCTCGGATTGGGCTTCCCACTCAACCATACCAAATTTATACCTCTTGATAACTTTAATAAGGCACTACACAAAAAGGATTTTCAAGCTCCATGAGACAAGAAAAACTTCATATGCTTGAAACTCATAGACATTGTAAATGCAAAATAGTATAAGATTTTTTCAAATGGATCTCTTCTTAGGGAACATCATGTTTAATGTCTCCAAGAGAGGACAATTCAAAGAAATATCATTCTCTTGGAGGAAATCAATCCCAATGACACTTCCAAGAAAAGAACGCATCACAAGAAGGAAGAAAACTGCATAATGAAATATGAGTGTCGATGTATTTCCCCAATTTAAAGCGGTTGCTAACAACATTATTGTGAGCAATTGCTTTAAAGTAGAAGAAGATGTGAGAGCTTATTCAGAAAGCCCTATGCCAAGTCATATGTTTCTGATAAGCTACATCATGAATAAGTATGCCACATGCGAGTCAACTTAAGGAATGTGGTCCACCTCACAAGATTGCTCTTATATATACATGAAAGGTTAACAACTAGCCAAAAGAGACAACGACAGGTGGCAGAAAAGGCTACCTAACCCCTTGCCCCCACTTAGTGCAGGACAAGGATGAGCTGAAATAATTGATGAATGCTAGAGTGAAAATCAGTATCAATTAGAGGAATAAAGTTCCCCCACATAAGGAAGAGTACCAAAATCCTTAAGATATTGGATTTTACTACTCAAAGACTTACATTCCTTAATAGAATGACCATGAACTCTATGATATGCACATAATGAAGTCTTGTAATAAAATCTATTTTGTATTCTTGGAGGAATGGATATCAAGTGATCTTGGAGGAGTCTTGACAAGATACCCTCTTGATCAATAGTATAAGATGTTCCTTTATTATGTGACAAAGATATCTTTTACTTAGTACTAGATGTCATACCTATGCAAGATTCCTTATATTGTGAGATTTTGTTCTCTACTTTATAGGAGGGTGTAAAATCTAATGAACTCAAATCATTAGTGTTTTGTGAGATGACATTGACATTAAGAAAAGATGTCTTTGTTTGTTTCATTTATTGCAAAGGATGACAATCAAGAAAACTAGTGTCTATCAGCTCAAGATACACTACTATTAAAGTTGGCTTAGAAGAATCTTTGGTAAGAGTGTTGATATTGAGTGAAGGCTTGTTTGATGGTTTGATTTCTATGAAAGGACAATAACCAAGACCATGAGTTGTTTCTTGCATGTTAGGCTCTATAGGGACACAAATACCTTATTCCTTAGCACCATATCCTTTTCCACTATACCCAAGTTGTTTCATCATTTCATAACCTTTTCCAAAAAGATTCTTCATCTCTTTTGGATTCGGTGGTTGCTCATGATTAAGTTCATCAAAGTTTGTTGTGTAATTTACTTTGTTTTCTGAAATGGTTGAGGTGGATGCTTTCGAAGGTTCTTCCAAGTTTTGTGTTGACATTACCACTTTTTATTTTTCACACTTCTTTATTATGATCTTCGGTTGCCCATCAAGCTAGGTGTGAAATCCAAGGAACCCCAATCATCATCTAATAGCTTCATTATTTGTTCAATATGTTGTTCTTTTTATTTTTGTTGCATGAGGTCTACTTGTGTGGTTGGTGTTAATGTTCCTAAAGGATTTTCTTTGTTTTTCTCAATGTTTAAACAACTTTTTGGGTTAGTTTCTACTTTGAGTGTGTACACTTTGTTGTTGTAAATGCATTTCATTTTATGATGAAGAGTAAAAGGAACCCCATTCATTGCATGAATCCATGGTCTACCTAAGAGAAAATTATATGAGAGATCATGTGGCATAACATGGATCGGTGTTTCCAATGTGGCCTTCCCAACTAAAATAGGTAAAGTGATCACACCAAGTGCTTGTTTTCCTACATTGTCAAATCCCTTAATAGATAAAGATTTTGGTTGAATTTTTTATTTATCCACATGAAGCCTATCCAAGAGTTTTACACTATAGACATTAAGGGGTGAGCCATTTTCAACAAGGGTTCACTTTATCCCTATCCTATTGTATTGAGCTATGAAAAGGTAGGAGCATTAAGTCCAATTTATCATTAATTATTCCCAAATCAAGCAAGGAAAATGTATACTTTTTTGGTGGTCACACATATATTTAAATTTGAGGGGAAATCCAAATTCTATAGAGAATTATAGAAGCTTTGTTCATATTCACATTGGCTTGTCTGAAAGAAATATTTGAAGAACAAATTTCAAAGTAACCATTGATTTGTGGTGTGAAAAGATAGTCAAGTTGAAAGATAGTGATTTCTAGAGTGCTATCATTCTTAGTTACAACAAGAAAATAGGGCTATTTTGTTATATATATAAAGAATATGCTACATATTTTGTAGGACAAAAAAATGCAATATTTGCTATGAAAATGTATTTTAAAATAGAGTGTAAATTATTTAATTTGTTGGTTTTTTATGGCCTCTATTGTTTTTTTTATTTTATAGTGAAATCAAGTAGTTGGAGGGGTATGTGTAGGATGATGATGGGCCAAAAAGTGGCAATATGATGGGTATGTGGTTGACGACTCTTTTTTTACCCAAAATTGATGAAACGAAAGGGTTTTTAAAGGAGATTCTAAGCTTTCCACCGATATAAATTATTCTTTACTTTGAATTTAATAAGTAATTATTATTCATTTTCTATTCAAATTATGACTAAAGTGTTGATTGATAGGCTTATTGAAAAACATCAATAGCTTTCAAACGGTATCACATTTTCTAAATCCAAAATATGCATCACATTCTATGCTTCACATACTATAGGATTAAAAAAAGAAAAAATGAATTTCATGAAGTTTTGACAAAGTTAAGGTGACATACGAGTTTTTTTTTAAAATTTGTAATAAAAAATCATAATTAATTATTTACTTGGAAAAAAAGAAAAAAAAAATATGCATCACATCGGGACATGAGTCCTCTACTTATATCTAACATCTTATAAAAAATATTATCATTTTATTGTCGTTAGGGTGGTTAGACACACCTACTTATTTTTTCTGAAATTTAAGTACTACTGCAAACCTAGTAGTTTTAGAAACTACATTCAATTTGCTATAGATTCTATTCTTACATATTTTTGAAATAATATAGATAACTTATTCAAATTTTTACGTCAAGTTGCCTAACTCTGATTTTTTTAAATTTTTTGCCACTTAAGGGCCTATTTTTTCCATGATGATCCTACACATACCCGGAGGTAAGATGGGAGAATCTAATAATACTGCTAGCAACACCACAAGATTTTCCAATGACCAGTTATTAAAGAAGGCATCTAATTTGGACTAAGATTAAGGGTTTTGATTTTATTTGTGTTGTCCCTATGATGGACATCAAGGAAGAAATCATTCAAGATATTGTAAAAAACCTTTTATTTGCATTGATCCCCATTATATCTAAAGAGATTCAAGACATGAAGATTGATTTGTTGGGTACCAAAGGAGGAGGAGATGCTACCTCTTAGGGATGATTCAAGTGACAGAGACATTAAATCAACATTCTTCTAGACAGGTGATGGAATTCTAATGTTTCTAACTTTGGACTAGCCAAGCTTCTAGTATTTGAGTGAGCTATTTCACAACAAAGGTAATGGGGAATTTTGGGTATGTGGCACCTAAGTATGCTAGCATAGAAATGATGAATGTGAGAAGTGATATGTGCAATTTTGTGGTACCCATGATGGAGATCATATCAAGAAGAATTCATGTTGATTATAGGAGATCTACAAGAGAAGCAGTTGACAACATGAATGAATTAATTATAGATAATTATAGAATTTTATTGTAAAACATGTAAATTTCACACAAATTGCATAACATAGGCTTCAAAATATCTCACTACTGCAATAGGCTTCAAAAATGTTTATAATAGCTCGATGCAATAATTTTATTGAAGCTCATCTACTACACTAGCCTAATAATTATGAAATAACATCTCATACCAACTTCAAACGAGTAAATAGTACTGCATTAACTACAAAAAAAGCACTACCCACAATATACTAACAAAGAGTTGAATACGTTGCATTTACACAATAAACTTAGAAATATTTAAATAATACATAATTCAATGATGTCCTTCAAATGAACTTGATGTCAATCAATATGAATAAAAGGCATTAATAGGCAATAAATAATTTTAGAGATGATTCTTAAAGAGTTATGGTCTAACAATAATAATTAGATATTGTGAAGTTGTTGGCAACACAAGGGAAAAGAACTGAGAGGGGTGGTGAATTAGTTGTCACCGAATTTAAAACTTAGTAAACTTATTAATCCTTATTCTCAGATCTGATCAATATCAATGAAAGAATGAATCAACAACACATCATAAACACACATAACACCAAGATTTTTTACATGGAAACCTTGTTAGGGGAAAAACCACGATGGAGGTCAGTCCACAAGATTATACCTTGTTAAAAGTATAAGAAGAATAAATGGGGAATGCACATGCATTTAGGCACACTACCTAGAGCTCACTACTCAATTACAAGGGAAGAAACATTATCTTACAAAAAGATTCAAATTACAACCATCTGTATTTTGAACTGAGAAAATAGCATCTGCTAATGCCTGATTACAGTTTTGATTAAGCACATGAACACTTCTTCACTCTTCTTCACTTTTCTTCACACTCTTCTCTACCTTCAAATGATTTGAACAATATTCCCACACACACACAGAAGCACACCCTTACACACTTCAATTCAAATAAACAATCACTCTTATATACCTGCAACATGAAATTACATTCGCTACAAGTCAACCACAAAGAAATAATAAAATGAATACAAGTTGTCGACCCAAAACAATAGATAATTTTCAATGTGAATCAACCAAGGTTGGCCACAATATAGTGAAGACCCAAATCAACATTTCCAACACAAAAAAACTTCAATTAATTTCTCCTCGAAGATCCATAACACACTTCAACACCCTGTCGGCCAAGAACAAGAAAAACATGAACACGCAAGAGAAAATCTTGAATCATGAGCACAACAATCAATGCATACATGAAAAAAAGATAGATCATGATCTAGAAACATCCACAAACATTAAGAAACATCAAAGAAGCATCCGCAACAACTAAACTAACTGGAATCACATAATCTTCAATCAGAAACACCAACTGAAGTAACAAAAAAATTATCAGAATACAAATCTTCATGTGGATCTTTGAAACTCAATGTGGATAAACTAGACACACTCAGCAACAAACCCTTTAGTCCACAACCTCTAATCAAGAATGTATAGAACTCACCAACAGATAGAACATCACTTCACCACTGACAACCTGCAACTCATTTATTACAATTTTCTCAATATCCTCGACATATACAGCTTCAAATGCACTAATGCTAATAGTGTTGACATAAATGACAACCACATATCAGCAACACAACCACAACATCCAATAATCTCCCCCTTTGGAATTGATGGCAACACATGATGTGAAAAACACCATCAACACAACTATCTCTTAACACTTACTCCCCCTTAGGTTCTGACTCTTTTTCTCCTTAACTCTTTCACATGATCTTCTCCCCACAAGGCTCTTTTCCCTAAATAATCACCAATTTTTCATATTAATCTTCTCCCCCTTTGACATCAATGACAAAGATCTCTAAGCTTTGAGCCACATATCTAAATTTTTGAACCATCTGACTACTCCCCCTAAGTAGCAACCACCACAACATCAATCTAAAACAAGATATGATTATGAAATGCATGGAATGATGTAATGCAATGCATCCTTAGTTCTGATTAGGAGGGGTAATCACCCCTAACTTCCCTTTGAGATACTCAAAAGTATCCTTAGGCAATGACTTTGTAAAGATATCTGCAATCTGCTCCTTAGTAGGCACATACTCCAATATGACTTCCTTTTCACTTACCTTTTCTCTCAAAAAGTGAAACTTGATAGATATACGCTTGGTTTTTTAATGCAACACCAGATTCTTAGAGATATTAATGGAACTTGAATTATCACAAAATATAGCAATAGGATCATTATACACAACTTTGATATCTTTCAGCATTTGTTTCATCCAAAATACTTGAGTACAATTATTAACAACAACAATGTATTTGGCCTCTACAATAGATAAAAAAATGGCATTTGGCTTCTTACTTAACCATGAAATCAACTTCTTACCCAAGAAAAATGCTCCACCACTAGTACTTTTCCTGTCATTTACATCTCCTACCCAATCAGAATCAGTAAAGGCACTCAAGGTAAGATTATCATCTTTAGCATACCATAGACCAAAATCAACTGTTCCCTTCAAGTATCTAAAAATTCTCTTCACATCAGTCACATGAGATTCCTTAGGATCGACTTGAAATCTAGCAACAATACATACAACATTCATGATATCAGGTCTAGTTTGAGTCAAATAAAGCAATCCACCAATCATTGATTTGTATCTAGTTTGATTTTCCTTCAGAGAATCATCTTCTGTTGTCAACTTGCATCTTGTCACCATAGGTGTACCAACTGGCTTTGAATCTTCCATACCAAACTTCTTCAGCAATTCCTTCACATACTTGGACTGAGATATAAAAATCCCTTTATCTAACTGAGTAATTTGTAATCCCAAAAAGAATTTTATCTCACCAATCATTGGCATTTCAAACTCACTCTTCATCTCATTAGCAAACTTCATGCACAAACCATCATCTCCTCCAAAAATGATATCATCAACAAAAAATTCCACAATCAAATCTTTATCATCATTCTTGAAATACAAATTACTATCTGCAATACCTTTGTTAAATCCAAGCTTCAACAAATATTTGTCCAATCTGGCATACCATGCTCTAGGAGCTTGCTTAAGTCCATGCAATGCTTTCTTCAATCGACAAACCATATATCCCTTATCAGTCAACTAAAATCTATGAGGTTGCTCAATAAACACCTCTTCTTCCAATTCACCATTTAGAAGAGTAGACTTAACATCCATCTGATAAACCTTGTAATCTTTGTAAGCAACATAAGCAAGAAATAGTCTCACAGCTTCAATTCTAGCAACATGGGAAAAATTCTCTTCAAAATCAATTCCTTCCATCTGTGAATATCCTTTGCATACCAGTCTTGCTTTGTTTCTAACCACTTCACCTTGCTCATTCAATTTTTTTCTAAAGACCTATTTAGTTCCAATTACATTTTTATCCTTAGGTCTAGGAACAAGAATCCATGTATCATTTTTCTCGATTTTTTGTAGCTCTTCTTTCATTGCTTCAACCCAATGTTCATCTTTGCATGCTTCATTCACACTAGTAGGCTCAGTCTTTGAAATCAAGCAATATTCTTCTACAATTTTTCTCCTAGTCTGGAAACCTTTACTCTTATCACCAATAATTTGATCTTCTAAATGATTCAATCTTACATACCTCAGAGTCTTCTTAGAATTTTCTTGAACTTCAGGCTCTTGTGTTCTCCCTTCTGCAACTTCACTAGCTTCTTCTTCCTCTTGATCTTCTTGATTCACCAGAATGATTTTCACTTGATTTTAAGTCTAACCTTTGTTTGTACTATCATTTTGATCATTAGAATCATATCCACAGGTTATGGATGGTCTAGCAATGTCTTCATCAACCTTAACATTTGTACTTTCAACCATTTTCTTCAATCTCTTATTGTAACACTGGTAGGCCTTTCTTTTAGTAGAATAACCCAAAAAGATTCCTTCATCACTCCTAGCATCAAACTTTCCTATATCTTCATCTCTTTTGATATAGCATCTACTCCCAAAGATTTTGAAATATCTAATAGTAGGCTTATGACTAGTCCATAGCTCAAAAGGGGTCTTACCAGTATCACCTTTGATTTGTACCCAGTTGAGGATATACATAGAAATACTCACAACTTCTCTCCAATAGATATGAGGGACATTTCCTTCCAGCATCATGGCTCTAGTAGCATCTTGAACTGTTATGTTCTTCCTTTCCACAACTCCATTTTGTTGAGGGGTCCACGATGCAGATAATTGTCTCTTTATTCCATGTTCTTCACAAAAAGAATTAAACTCACCAAAAGTGGATTCACCACCTCTATCCGATCTCAAACATTTAATCTTTAGACTAGTTTGTCTCAACCATAGCCTTAAAGATCTTAAACTTTTCCAATGCTTCAGATTTCTCCCTTAAGAAATTATCCCACATCATTCTTGAATAATCATCAATAAGCAACATGAAATACCTGTAACCTTGCAAACTTCTGATTCTAGAGGGACCACACAAATCAGTATGCACAAGCTCCAACAATTCATTTGAACAATGTTATTTGCTCTGAAATGAAATTCTAGTTTTCTTTCCCAACTAACATTCCTTGCAAATGGCATTATTAGGTTTTACCAACTTAGGTAGATCTCTCACAACCTTAGTATAACTTATCTTGACAATGTTATGAAAGTTAACATGACACATTCTCTTATGCCACAACCAATTTTCATCAACTTGAGCAATCAAACAACTTTTACTAGCAGCATTCAGATGAAAGATATTACCTCTTGTTTTTGTACCTGATGCAATCACATTTCTAGAACATCCCAATATTCTACACTTTCCATCCTTGAACTGAAGATTGTAACCCTTATCAACCATTTGTCTAGCACTTAAAATATTATGCTTCAAGCCTTCCACATAGAGGACATCATCAATATTATTCTTACCATCAAGAGAAATGCATCCTTTGCCATGGATCACACTAGTTGTGTTATCACCAAATCTCAAAACACCACCATCATAGTTTTCCAAGCTCACAAAATTACTTTTCTCTCCTATCATATGATGTGAACATCCACTATCAATCACCCATTCATCTTTCTCCACATTTGTACAACTAGTAGATTTAGTAGATACAAGATTATTTTCCTTGATAGCAATAAATACCCATTCGTCTTCACCTTTATCAGATTCATCATTTGTCACACCTTCATCAGCAACATAGTAACACTTCTTTTGAAATTTATGCTTGTTATGTCTTGGTTTAGAATCTCTTTCTAGACACCTTGATGCAAAATGACCTATCTTATTACAAGAAAAAAATTTAAGAGGCAATTTTCCTTCATAATTACCTTTTCCTCTCGGTACTCTTTTGACAATAAGTGTTTCCATCTCTTCTAGCTCTCTTTCTTCTTCTTCAATTTGTTTGATTTGATCCTCATACTTGAATGTCTTTCTAGATGAACTCTCACCTAGATCATATCTCTGTCTATCTCTTTTGGGGGTAGTAGCCTTAAATCCAGATTCAACCTTAGGAAGGGCATCACCAATTTTACTCAACTCAAAAGCAGTCAGCTTACCAACCAACATATCTCTAGTTACATTTGTTATAGTCTAGAGTTCTTCAATAGCACTAGCTTTGACTTTATAAGTAACAGGGAAGGATCTAAGCACTTTAGCAACAATATCTGATTCTTCCAACTTTCCACCAGCACATCTGATACCACACACAAGTTCATTCACTCTTTGCATGAAAGTAGTAACATTTTTCATCATCACCCATTCTCAACATTTCATATTTCCCTTTCAGACTCTGCAACTTATCAATCTTCACATTAGCATCACCTTCATACAAAGTTTCCAAATTTTTCCAAATCTCATAAGCAATCTTTAGATCCATAACATTTGTCATCTCAATATCAGTTAAAGCACTCAACAATGCTTCCATAGCCCTGATATTATACTTAGCATCCATGATCTCAGCAGAAGTAGTAGGACCATTTAGTGGTATAACATACATATTACTTGTAATGATCCAATAGGGTTCACCAATGCATCTCAGATGGCACTCCATTCGAGTCTTCCACAAAGAATAATTTGTTCCATCAAATCTCAGACTATCCTTCTTGTATGTTGCCATCCCATATCACCTCAAGCTATTAAAATTCTTCCAAGGAACCCACTTTGATACCAATTATTGGCAACACAAGGGCAGAAAATTGAGAGGGGGGATGAATCAGTTGTCACCGAATTTCAAACTTGTTAAACTTATTAATCCTTATTCTCAAATTTGATCAATATCAATGAAAGCATGAATCAACAACACATCAGAAACACACATAACACCAAGATTTTTTATGTGGAAATCCTGTTAGGGGAAAAACCACGGTGGAGGTCAGCCCACAAGATTATACCCTATTAAAAGTAGAAGAAGAATAAATGGGGAATGCACATGCATTCAGGCACATTGCCTAGAGCTCACTGCTCAATTACAAGGGAAGACACATTTTCTTATAGAAAGATTCAGATTACAATCATTTGGATTTTAAACTAAGAAAATAGCATCTGCTAATGCCTGATTACAGTTATGGTTAGGCACATGAACACTTCTTCACTCTTCTTTACTTTTCTTCACACTCTGCTCTGCCTTTGAATGATTTGAACAATATTCGCACACACGCACATAGAAGCACACCCTTGCACACTTCAATTCGAATAAACTATTGCTCTTATATATTTGCAACATGAAATTACATTCGCTACAAGTCAACCACAAATAAATAATAAAATGAATACAAATTGTGAGCCCAAAATAATAGATAATTTTTAATGCAAATCAACCAAGGTCAGCCACAACATAGTGAAGACCAAAATCAACATTTCCAACACAAAAAAATGCCAATTAATTTCTCCTCGAAGACCCACAACACGCTTCAACACCTTGTCTTCCAAGAACAAGAAAAACATGAACACACAAGAGAAAATATTGGATCACGAGCACAACGATCAATGCAGACGTGCAACAAAGATAAAGCACAATCTATAAAAATCCACAAACATTAAGAAACATCAGAGAAGCATCCGCAACAATTGAACTAACTGGAATCACATATTCTTCAATCAGAAACACCAACTAAAGCAATAGAAAAACTATCAGAATGTAAATCTTCATAACTCGATCAAATCTTCACGCGGATCTTTGAAACTTAATGTGGATAAACTAGATACACTCAACAACAAACCCTTTAGTCCACAACCTCTCATCAACAATGTACAAAACTCACCGAAAGATAGAAAATCACTTCACCACTGACAACCTGCAACTCATTTATTATAATTTTCTCAATATCCTCGACATATACAGCTTCAAATACACTAATGCTAATAGTGTTGACATCAATGACCACATATCAGCAACACAACCACAACAAATAGAAGCATCCAGAAATTCTGACCCATGTTCAAACCTTCCTCACTATAATAAGCTACACATTACTCCAATAGAAATAGTGAGGCTTTTATCGAATGATTTTGGGTACATTCAAGGATGATCAATGTTAATAAATATTTAGAATGGGGCCCGATCTTACCCCATGCCATGTTAAAGTCATCCAAAGGTTTATAGAGAAAATAAAAAGATATTTTTGGATAAAAAATAATTCTATCAAATCATGGACCTTCCAAGTAGGATAAAATCAAAATCATAAGGTGAAAGAGGAGGCTACAAAGCGTGTTCCAAATGGCCAATTGCAAGATTAATTTTGAGAAAAATAAGAGCCAACAACAATCAGTAAATAAATGGAAATAAATTATTTTTGGCAGAGACCATGAAATCATAGATAGGCCTTTAGAACGGGCTAAAATCCTAACTTGAAATGATAGGGGTAATTATCTTCATCAAAAAGTGTAGATATATCTAGTGTGTAAAATAGTGACAAGAAAATAAGAAATTTCAAAAATTGTGTCCCATTAAATCTAATTCAAAGAACTCCATAAAAGCATCTATAAATCCTCAAAAGATTCTCATCAACATTGAAGAGAATATAACAAGTTTCCTTAAACAGATAAAGTAGCAAGCTAAGACACATAAGTTCAAGATTCTAGCATAACCTATTTTGTTGAATATAAACAATAGTGAGAATCCACAATAGATTTAAAAGTAATTAACTAGCATATGTACTTCCACTCACTGAGCAGTTGTTTTTAATCACCATTAATTATTCCATTTGATATAATGATAAACAAACTAGGATATCAGTATATCTCAGAAAATAAAAAGTTGGCCTAAAAGATGAGAAAGTTGATACCTTTACACAGTCAGTATCAAAGAGAAGTCCAACCATCATATCCTTACCCAATAGATGTGTAACAAATTAAATCACAAGTAATGGCTCGATAAATGCTCGATTCAGAAAATTGATTTCCTAAAATATACACCAAATCACAATAAAATCTACAAGAAAATTTACTTGGCCTTCCAACATACAAAACAAGAATTTCTCCATAGTGCTCAAAAACTCTTTATCATAAAATGTAGAGAAGTTATACAGAGTTTAATCATGTAACTTTAGATAGCATTGCATACCAATGTTAAGAGATAACCCCATCTGGGTTGGCCTAATACTTTGATAAAACCCAACTCAATCACATGTAACTTTGAAGTGAACTTCCCTCCAGTGATCGTTTTTGAAGAAAAGGTATTAAGGATGGAAGGATTTTCATTTCCTACAACCTACAGAAAAACAAAATCAACATTAGGAAACACTCCACAGATTTTAGAGACAAGATGAAAATGGAAGCACAACAAGAAAGAAGCATTTGATATGGTAGAGAAAATAATCTCAAAGACTGGAAGATAGTTTTACCTTAAATGATGCAAATGCAACTACATGGGCTTCTAGAGCTTGAATTTTCTGCAGCTCTACAAAAAACAACTGCATGTTCCCCTTGACAAGTTGTGGCCTCTATCCATAGAATTTTGTTACTATCAATGACAATTGTAAACCCCATCAATTAAGGAATATAATAATATCACAGGGTCATTAGATAGTACACACCTCAGGTGATCCTGGAGAAATTCCAATTAAAACAAGCCACTTTTTAGTAGGATCACATCAATAATTTATTATCTGGTTTCTTGTTAAATTGGTTGTTCGCTCAAACATTCAAACAAGTTCAAAGGTGTCATTTCAAATTCTGCATTCATAAACATATATTGCACAATATATTTACAATTTTTCATTTAAAAAATGGCCAATTCAAGTTCCATACAAATGCATGATACATTTTATTCGTCTAGGTTGCATTGCATTCATTTTCATCATTTGTTGGCAACTCACTAATGAACCACTGCACCATTAGCAATTTATTAAAATTTATGGCTTATAACAGTGATAGATTCAAATCAACTATGATCCACTTATAATGTTTGAAAAATGTCTGAAACAAAACATTTGAATCAGGAAGATAATTAGGTTCCATTATCAACATTCTCATGTTATGTTTGGAACATGCTCATGAGAGAGCCTACAACCATTTTATAAAATGTACATTTTTAAAAAATCTGGCTTAATAATCATTTAAATACTCACAACTCTCAAAGTTTTTAACCATAGCCCCAACCTTTCATTATATTTAGGATTGAGGTAAGAGTGTTGGTAGGTTCAGGTGCAAGAAGTGGCCCAACAACAAATGATGGGTTTCCTACAACTGGATCGAGGCCCTTCCCCTCTGTACACTTCCAGGCCTCTTTCGTAGCAATATTTTTTGCATATGCATACCAAAGTTGTAGGAAAAACATACCCTAAATTTAGAAATATGCAGATGTGAATTAAACCTAAGAAGTAAAATCTTTTATGGATAAGCTTATGGAGACATTTTGGGGAATTTTACTATTTATACCAAGATGATCAATTTTTCTCTTATACACATAGCAAGCAATGCCTATTAATTACTCTTGTACAAGAAATTCAATGCTTCTAAACGGTGAAATAAAATCTTCAAAGGAGGGTATTTATACTCACATTATACTATTTGTAGTATTCTATATTACTCCAATGTGAATCATCTAAAAGAGAAATCTCTTGAGTATTGTAGTTATATCTGATAGTTGAGCAGGAGAATGTAAAGACGACTCTCTTTATAGAGGATTATCTTGAACAAGACTTGAGGACATTGAGAGTCCCATTCAAACTAGGATCAATGAAGGCCTCCTTCTTGGAAATACATTTCACAAAGAATAAAACTAAACTAATTTATGTCATCAAAACAAAATAAATAAAAAATCCAATGGAGTGCAACCTACCATGATGTTGTGATCATTTGGTACTATAATAGGGAAAGGAGTATGAAACACCCCATCCACTCCATTTATTGCTTCATCATAGCTACCTTCTTCTAACAGGTTTACTTTTATTATTTTAAGCATTTCCTTTGCATCAAGTAGATCGCATACATACCCTATCTTCTCCACATTATCTAATCATAGGAAAATACATCATTTATTTATTTTTCAAACTAAAAGAAATCATTCTAAACCCTATATAGGATACATTGATATTTCAAAAGCATCTAGAGGAATTTGAAATTATGCAAATAAATGTCAATTAAATACCTGGATTACAAATAGTAGTGCGAACAATGTAACCCTTGTTGAGTAGAGAAGGAATGAGATAAGTAGCAATGAATCATATGCCTCTTGTCACACACATATGCTTACCATTATTTGTCATTCTTGACTAAAAAGCTTGAACCCAACTAGCTTCGACTATTTACAAGGAGAGCATTAGCATGCCATTTCACTTCGTCATTTTGGCGGGCTACGCCTAAAAATAAGGTTTCAATGAATATTTTAGAGTATGTTTATTAAAATTAAAATTATGTCATTTCAATTCTCCATTTTGGTGGGCTACGCCTGAAAATAAGGTTTTGACAAAAGTTTTAGAGTATGTTTATTAAAATGGAAATTAGGAATAACACTATTGATTCTTGATTGCTTAAATAATATATTCAAATGGATTGTGACTTAATATTTATTCATTTTTATTTGTGTGACTAAATAATTTTTTAGTCAATGAGCAAATTAGTCATTTATTTACTCATTTATAGCCGAGTTGTAAAAAATTAGTAGAATTTAGTCATTTTTAGTTATTGTGACTAAAAGTTTTAGTCACATATTCATTTATTTTCCAAATTCTACTAGTGCTACATAGCTTTCTTTTTTGATTCATAATAGTCCAACCCGACTAAGTGAAACCTCTTCCATGGACATATGTCATATTTGGTTCTCAAAATTTAATATTTAAACATTGATGGTGGAGCTAAACTCCTCCCTTTTAGGATATCCATATCCTGGATTTCTTTCGTACTTCACTCATTTCCAAAGTTGTAATCCAATTTTCAGCTGAATGTATTTCCTGCAATGATCATGTATACTAGTTCAAGTAACAATTATCATTGAATCATGCTGACTTTATATTGTCTTCCAAAAGATATCAACAATTATTACTTACATAATTTTCAAGTATGAACATTTTCTCTATAAATCATACCATGAGTATATAATTCTTCCTTTTTCTATTGCATAGGTAATATTCTTGCCTTCCATGATTCCTATATTTCTCCAAAGTATCAAGATATTATCAATTTATTCTTTTGAAACAATTTCATATGGAATTTATGTTGCAAATATTTCTTTCTCATTGGTCATAAATTTTGACCTTCTCTCTACCTTTCCCAATAATTTTAATACCTTATCCTCTTAACTTTACCAACCTTGTTGTGGTCATATAGGACTTCAATTGTAGGTCTTTGAATCATGAATTATGGGTCAAAAGTTCTTCCAAATTGGAAATCCATTAATAAACTTTGTTGTATGGGGTACTTTATCTGAGTCGATCCACTCTCCTTCTTCCCTCATTAGTATTTCCATGATATTAGATCATCTTAAAGTGGAATTCTTCGCAAACATTTTCTTTCCCCAAATTGAATTGACTTATCATTCCCTTTTGTTGGCTTTCAATAGTTTATTGACTATTACGTTCCTTTCTTACCCTCCATGGTATGCCTTGAATATACTTTTCATTCTGAAAATTGGGTTCATCATCACCCTTCTAATCTCTGAGAATCAATGGTTGGATCCATCATAACGAGATCTAATAAATATTCAACAACTCTACAAGCTAAGAGGTACTCTAGTATTTCATTCTGTTGGAGCTGTAAAAATTTGATGATTTTACATGTATATTTCACCCATATTTTGCCATATGGTCCCATAGTTTCCATTGGGTCATGCATTTTTCACGTTGTGGTCCATATCGACATAAGTCTATCTAGGTCTCCCCGACCCGTGATGCTTTTCTATTAACATATGTTTGCTGCAGATGATCGGCAGGACTTGTTCATTATTACAACAATCGACATTCACCTACTGGCAGCTATCGGCAAGACATTTGCGTTGCTTCGACGATAGAAAAGGTTCCTATCGGCATAAGTTATACCATCGGAATGAGGTCTTACCGAGTGCCTTATGTCTCGCCGACCAGTATATGGAGATGCATCGATGAAAGTTTTTCCTTCGATGAAGCATCTTGGAAAACTCACCTAGTCTTGTCGACTGGTGGCGGATGCATATACATATCGGTAGGAGATTTTCTTCAGGGTAACGTCTTGGCGAATGACCTTCGGTCTCACCAATATTACACATGAGGCTCGCTAGTGAGAGACTTTTTCTTCGGAGTAAGTCATAGCGAATTCACATTGTCTCACCGATCGATGCCAGAAGGATGCATGTATCGGTAAGAGGTTAAGGTTCTCGATAAGAGGTCTCGGTGAGTGACCTTCGGTCTCGCCGATGGAAAACAATGAAGGACCTTGTCGGTGAGAGTGTGCTTTTGTCTCAGCGACTCAGAATGGACGATGACTTTCAGTGTGACATAGTGTGCTCTATGAGAGGTCTTTCCGAGAGCAATATGTTACGGCGACAAGTTTGATCACGGGGGCTCTCGGCAAAACAAAGGCTTGTCTACATGACGTCTCCCCGATATCATAAGGTCACAATGACACACAAATGGTAAAAGAGCTCTCAAGGAAACATAAAGTGATCTACAGGACATCTTCCCGACTCTGTTATGTCATGGCGAAAGAGGGTAACACCAAACAGAGTGATTAACGATTGAATTGCCTTCAACATAGCTATACGATATGTCTTACTGACTATTTCACTGATGAAAAAAAAAAATTCAAATACTGAGGCCGACATGTAAATTGCTAAATTACCGTTGCTGGACGACTTGATTTGAGCCCGAATTCTTTGGAAGGCTGACATGGAATTTCAATATGTTTTATTTTCTTGATGTTGGTGTATAAATAGGCATTTTGTAATTGTAAAATCAGGAGTT
Organism: Sequoia sempervirens; assembly: GCA_007258455.2. Lineage (NCBI taxonomy): Eukaryota > Viridiplantae > Streptophyta > Pinopsida > Cupressales > Cupressaceae > Sequoia > Sequoia sempervirens. The sequence goes on from VDFB02270651.1 coordinate 634,669,678, forward strand.
ATTAGATATTCGATACACAACAAGTAGGTACAGTGGAATAAAATTATCATATCAGAGACTATTGTTGCATGATTTCAGAATGGAGGTATTTATGAAAATCACTTGATGTTGCTGCATTTGTCTGGTGTCAATTGTCTGTTGAATTCAATAAAAATACTGCTAAGTTGTCTCCAAGATTGATTCTTTCTGGTTGTTTAAATTGACATAACAAGTTTATGTTTAGTTTATCAATGCACATTTGTTGTATTTGTGTGATTAATCAATTGGTTCTTTCAAGTAAAGATTAAATCCTTTAATTGATCATAGTAATCGAAGACATTCATTTGGATTGTTAAAGTAGAGCTTAGTAGTTACAGTATTGCATGTTTATACAAGTTGTAAACAAAATATATGCCAGATGATTTGAGTTTTTTCCAGAGAGTGTTGCTCATCTTGATTTCATTTGACTCTGCCTACCCAATAAGGCACTGGTCTCTACAGTTTCATCATTAAGATTCATTTGTTCTCTTTATATCTATTAATTAAGCATTTTAGGATTTAGATCAGAAGATTGCTATTGCTATCAAGTTTGATTACATTTGTTCACTTCCATTTTCCATTGTGGAAAAATAATTGTGCAAGAAAGATAATCATAAGTCAAGTCTGCTTCATTCAGTAAGGTACACCCACCTAGGTTTAGCAGCACCTGAAGAGTAGAAGGTTGAATTCTTTCAACCTTATTTGTTACCCTAAAACATACCAAGAGATTGGCAGCCTCTTGAGGTATCTTTACCTACGTTTTTGAGAGGTAACAAATTGGCGACTCTGTTGGGGATACATTCAGAATCAAGGCCTTAATCATAGAGTCAAGAACTTTATATAGACTCCGCTAGGAATAAGAAACATCAAGTTTTTCTCATTTTGACAAAAGTGAGTGGCAACTCTGACATAAATTTTGCAGCTGTTCAAACATGAATGGAACAAGATCTCAATACAGGGGAGGTCATACTCGAGCTCCTGCTGGTAGCAGTAAGTGGACACACAAAAATGACAAGATTGATAAGGGAAAAAGGATAAGTGAGGAAATGTCCCTAACAGGTAAAGACAAGGCATCAGGAGCACATTGTGAAACATATGATTGCTATGATACATGGAAAAATGATTCGAGTGTAGAGCCTTGTACTCCAGAAGATCAAAGAAATCCTTTCTTTTTTCTCGATCTTCAGAAACAAGCTGAGTTTAGAGCTGAACTGGAGGCTGAATGAATCATAATTAAGCATGAATATGATCAGAAGATGGAAGGTAACCAAAATGACTCTATTGATCATGAGCTTCCTGAGGAAGTAAAAGCACAATTTGAATTATAGAGGAAGGAGATAGAGGAGCTAAGGGCTGCATTGCTGAAAGCCCAAATTACTTCTCAGACAACTGATTCCCCAAAGTATGTACCACCTCATAAGCAGGGTAATCATAATGCAGGGCCTTCTGATCCACTTGTGTCTCTTCATCATTAGATAGGAAATCACTATAATAAGCCAAATCATCCACCTCCTGGTCAGTCTTTTATCCCACAATATAATGCACAATACAATAATCCCATGCACCAGCATCAGTGTCCACCTATTCCTCCCCCTCACCAGCATACAACCAGGATCAGACAGTTTGATTTAGTAGGTTTTCAGTTATACCCTTACCCTATGGATGGCAATTGGAGGGGTATGGTGCCCAAATTTACAGGGAGCAATGCAATCATTGCTGAAGAGCATTTAAGGAGTTTGAACATCTTCATCCAAGACATAGATGTGCCATATGAAGATTTACACATGAAGTTGTTTATGATGTCACTTCTTGAAGATGCTAGGGATTGGTTCAACAGCTTGCAAGCATACTCAATCAATTCTCTTCAAGTATTCCAAGATCAATTCTTAGAACAATATGGGAATCTAAATGCACCAAATGCAACTCTTCATGAGTTGATGTGAATTCAGAAAAATCAGAATGATTCAATTTATGATTTCAATCGAAGATTCAACAAGTTGCAGACTAAAGTGCCTCCTAGATCAAGGTTGCCAGATTCTGTAGCATTGAGTGTTTATTTAAATGCATTTGATCCTAAAACAGGGTATGAATTGAGAAATAGGGTCCCAAGAGATCTGGCTGAAGCTCAGAAGATAGCATTAACAATTGAAAACAATAGGAAGGCTGCTGGTATAGTCAATAAAAGAGATAACCCGAGGCCTCCTCAGCAAAGCAATAATTATCAGTACAGATAGGAGAACACATACAAAAATGAAAGGCCGAGGTTGCATGATATGCCTTATAATACAAACTGGAAGGATGGAAAACCTATAACAGCTAGGCCTAGAAAGAAAGAGACTCCTGATCCATTGAGCAAGAAGGGAACTTACATGGTGAGTAATAATTACTTCTATGAAGTTTGTGATAAACCACATTCTCCAAACTATTGTGTTGTAGCTCAAAGGATGCAAGAGGAGGGAATGTTGATGGAAAATAATGGAGAGGATCACAAGGTTTATTTGACTTCAAATGCTTTTTACCATGCTGAGGAAGGATACTCATCTTTAGAGGATGAAGGTTACGAATATGATGTTTCAAATCAGAAATATAATGTCCATATGGCTGAAACAGCAGGTCTTTTTTGATTTTGAGGAAGATTACACAGAGCCACATTTTTTGAGGCGCCTGCTCCATGTAGTATGAGGAGACTCACCAAAGAAGAGATAGAGAGACTGACTGTTGATGTAGTTGAGGAAGCAAGGAATAAATACTGGTTGAGAATCAGAACAGTAAATGAGAAGGATGGTGTTCCTGGGGGAATCTTTATGAAGGACCAGAAGGCAACACAAGGAACTGTTAAGAAATCAGAAAATAAATAGCATGATAAGAGTGAACAGAAGCTTTTCCAAAAGGAGGAAGTGAAGGAATTACACAAAGAGATACAAATGCCTGACCAGCTTAATAAAAAGGAAAAAGAAGAAAACAAAGGAGAAATTCCAGAACTGAAGAAAATTGCTAAGGTGGAGGGCTCCTCTTTTGACTTCACTAAGGCGTTATCCTAGGTAAAAATGTCTGTCCCACTACTTGAAATGATGAAAATAAAAGAATATAGGGACACTGTTGTTCAATTGATAACGAATGGAAATGAAAGACATGTGAATTCTGAGAATAGTGTAGCAATTAAAGCAGTCAATAGGCAGGAGAAAGTAAATATCCCAGAAGTCTGCTTGAGTGATGTATTAACAACTCCCCCTCAAGTGGATCCTTTTTTCACTACATTGCTTATAAATAACAAACTGCTGAGAAATTGCATGATAGACTCTAGTGCTGCTATAAATATCATGCTAGTAGGAGTTATGAAGTAGCTTGGCATGTGGGTTGATACATGTGAAGGGAAATGCTATGCAATGGATAACAGGCCTGTTCCTGTGGTAGGCATTATGAAAGGAGTTGAAGTCAAGTTGGCTACTTATCCACATGTGGCTTATAATATAGATATCACAGTGATTGATACTCCTCCGCAGTTTGGTATGCTCTTGTCAAGACAATGGACAACAACAGTTGGGGGAAACATCTAGTTTGATTTATCTTATGCTACTATTCCAGTGAATGGTCAAGAAGTCAAGTTGTATAGAGAGCCAAGAATGAACTAGCTTGTTGATTGTGTACCTCAAGATCGGATCAATTGTTTTTGTGATGTTGATCTTGGAAGTTTTAAGATTGAATCAGCCCAGCCAGAATTAACCAATAGTGATCCAATTGAAAAGCATGTGGCACAAAGCTGCAATGAAGTATGGAAGATGTATTTTGATGGAGCATGCAACCAAGAGGGTAATGGCGCTGGGATTGTTTTTGTTTCACCTGAAGGTATTACATTTAAATATTCATTTCTATTAGCATTTGAATGTACAAACAATGTGGCAGAGTATGAGGCCTTGTTGATAGGACTGAGCATAGCTATGAAACATAAAATCAAGTTGATGGCTATTTTAGGCGATTTTGAGCTGGTTGTTTCACAGATTAAATCCAAGTATGCAGCAAAGCACAAAATATTAAAGCAATATAGGAATGTTGCATGGGACATAATTGAATTATTTGGTGCCTTCTCAATTGAGTGGATTGACAGGTCAAAGAATATAATGGCTGATTTTTTAGCAAATGTGGCACCCAAAAGAGATGATATCACATTGGCTGGGGTTTCACAGATTGAGTTCAAGACAAGGCCTGTTGTTCCTAATAATATTTATAGTTGGCAGGTCTTCAATGATGATACTGATCTTTTGAAATTCCTCAATTGTATAGATCAATATGAAGCCCAGGAAATTGACTTCAATGCTTTTGTTGAGGAAGTGGATGGGAAGCAAACAGTGTTTGGCAAGGAGATCTTACAACTCAAAACAAATAAGCTTCCTAAGGGCTTAGTGGCATTGGAGCGGCTGTATGATGGAAATGATAGGTCTCTCATGAAGCAGACACCAGTCAGAAAGGAAGATATTGAAGAAGTTAACTTGGGGACTGAGATAGCACCAAGAAAGGTATACATAGGAAAGAAGATAAGCCCTACAATTAGAAGAATGTTGATAGAGTTACTGAGAAAGTATAAGCACGTCTTTGCTTGGTCTTATGAAGATCTAAAAGCATACAGGGAGGATTTATTTCAGCATGAAATACCATTGAAGCCTGATGCCAAACCATTCAGACAGAAGCAAAGACCCATAAATCCAACATTGGAGCCTAAAATGCAAGAAGAGTTGACAAAGCTCAGAGATGGGGGAATCATCAAACCAATCAGGCACTCAATGTGGGTCTCAAATTTGGTCCCTGTGAGGAAGAAGAATGGAGACATCAGATTATGTGTGGACTTCACGAATTTGAATATAGCATCTCTCAAGGACAATCATCCTCTACCCAATATGGAGGCTATATTGCATAAGGTAACAGGGTGTGAACTACTGTCCATGATGGATGGGTTTTTAGGATGCAACCAGGTCAAGGTCAAAGAATCTGAGCAATATAAGATAACATTCACAACTCCTTGGGGAACGTATGTATACATAAGAATGCCATTTGGTCTCACTAATGTAGGATCTATTTTCCAAAGAGCTACGGACGTGGCATTTGTAGATTTAATCAATGCTATCATGGTGGTGTACCAGGATGACCTGACTTCTTATTCGAAGAAGGCTGAAGATCATGTGCAACATCTGGAAAAGGTATTTATAAAAGCTTTAGCATATGGTATCAGCTTAAATCCTAAGAAGTGTCATTTTGCAATCACAGAGGGTAAGCTCTTGGGACATATTGTTTCAAAAGAGGGAGTTAGAATAGATCCTGAGAGGGTTGATGCCATTGATAAAATTCTTGTCCCTAAAACTGTTAAGGCTATACAATCATTCTTTGGACAGACTAATTTTGTTAGGAGGTTTGTTTCTAACTTTGCTGAGATCATTAATCCCATATCAAAAATGTTGAAGAAAGGACATAAAATGGAATGGACTGTAGAATCCTTGGAAGCTTTTATATCTATCAAAAGGGCCATCAAGGAAGCTCCTGTACTTAAATCTCCAGATTTTACAAAGCCTTTTCAGATATTTTCATTTGCTTCAATGCATACTATTGCTGCTGTAATGTTACAGAAGAATGAGGATGGTCATGAACAGCCTGTGTCTTTCTTCAGTAAGTCATTACAATGGTCTAAATTGAAATATGATATAATGGAAAAACAGGCGTTTGCATTGGAAAAAGCTACAAAAGCATTCAAACCATATCTCGTTGGAGCAAAGGTGATTGCTTATGTCCCCCATGCAGCTGTCAAGGATATTCTGACACAGTCTAAAGTGACAGGAAAAAGATGCAAATGGATTAACAAGATCTAGGAATTTGAGTTAGAGATATAGATTACTAAGCTAGTGAGAGGTCAAGGTTTGGCTAGATTGATGGAAAAATCAAATATTGAAGCTAATCAGGTTTGTAATGTAGATGAAGGGACTACAATTGCAAGCATCGGGTACACTCCTTGGTATACTGATATTATGCATTACCTTCAGTACATGAAATTTCCAGAGGGATTGAGTAACAGCCAAAAGAGAACTTTGAAGTTGCAAGCATCAAAATATGTTTTCATGGATGGAGATCTGTTTTGGAAGAATAGGGATGGTATACTGTTATTATGTTTGGATGAGTCTTAGGCCAAGCATGTTCTAAGTGAAATGCATGAAGGAGTTTGTGGAGGACATTATTCAGTGAAAACAACTGTACACAAAATTCTCAGAGCAGGTTACTACTGGCCTAGAGTTTTTAATGATTCTTTTACACATGTAAGAAAGTGTGAAGCCTGCCAGAAGTTTTCTAGAAAGCTGAAATATCAAGGAGCCTTGCCACTTCGACCCTTGCAGGCTGATGCCCCTTTTCATCAATGGGGAATTGATTTCATTGGAGAGATACAGGAAAAATCAAGTGGAGGATACAAGTGGATACTAGTTGCCACTGATTATTTTACTAAGTGGGTGGAGGCAATCCCAACTAAACAGGCTACAAGCAAAGTGGTGACAAATTTCTTGATGGACAACATTATCACCAGATTTGGTACACCACTAATCACAGATAATGGGATGTGTTTCAGGTTCTATGAGTTCAAAAGTTTATGTGACACATATGGCATTACTATCTCTTATGCAGCTCCTTACCATCCACAAGCTAATGGTCAAGCATAGTCTAGCAATAAGAGTCTTTTGAAGATTATAAGGAGGATGTTAAGATAGAATAAGAAGGCTTGGGATTCAAAATTAAGGCTGGCTATATGGGCTGATAGGATTACTGTGAAGAAAGAAATTGGAAAGTCCCCATTTGAGTTGGTGTATGGAGCACAGGCCAGGATGCTTTTATAGAATTTGTTGCCAGTCTACAAGTTTGTCCTTTAGGAAGATTTGGATGTTCCTGAACCCATGGAAGAAAGAATGGAGCAACTAGCTGAACTTGATGAAATAAGGAGAGTTTCCCAAAACCAAAACATGAAGTTACAGACACAGATGAAGTATCTTTTTGACAAGAAGGCAAAGGATAGAAAGTTTGAAGAAAGTGACTTGGTGTTGATGTGGAACGCAAGATGTCAGGAGAAGGGCAAGCATGGTAAATTTGAAGCTTTGTGGCTAGGACCTTTTGTTGTTGTTGGAAAGAAAGATGAAGATTCATACTATTTACAAAATATGGTTGGTGAAGATTAGGAGTTGCTTGTTCATGGGAAATTTCTGAAGCATTTTTTCTCTTGAGTGACACAGAGGATTGAGGGTTGCTAGTGCATGGACAACTCTTGTTTATCCTCTTTAAAATTATTTTCCATGCACAGTAGTTTAGGATTCTGGTTCATTTCCATTTTGCATTCACTTTCCTTTCTTTCCATCATGTTGTATTTCCATTCTGCTCATTGGTTCATCATTCTATGTCTGGTCTGCTCACCCAAAGATCTAGATCCTTTCAATGATCTCACTATCATTCATCCCCAGACAGAGCCATTGTTGGAGCTGTAAAAATTTGATGATTTTACATGTATATTTCACCCATATTTTTCCATATGGTCCCATAGTTTCCATCGGGTCATGCATTTTTCACGTTGTGGTCCATATCAACATAAGTCTATCTAGGTCTCCCCGACCCGTGATGCTTTTCTGTTAACATATGTTTGCTGCGGATGATCGGCATGACTTGTTCATTATTACAGCAATCGACATTCACATTGTTTCAGCGACAGAAAAGGTTCCTATCGGCATAAGTTATACCGTCGGAATGAGGTCTTATTGAGTGCCTTATGTCTCACCGACTGGTATATGGAGATGCATCAGTGAAAGTTTTTCCTTCAATGAAGCGTCTTGGCGAACTCACCTAGTCTTGCTGACCAGTGGCGGATGCATATACATATCGGTAGGAGATTTTCTTCGGGGTAACGTCTTGGCGAGTGACCTTCGGTCTCACTAATATTACACATGAGGCTCGTCGGTGAGAGACTTTTTCTTTAGAGTAAGTCATAGCGACTTCACATTGTCTCACCGATCGATGGCAGAAGGATGCACATATCGGTAAGAGGTTAAGGTTCTCGATAAGAGGTCTCGGTGAGTGACGTTCGGTCTTGCCGATGGAAAACAGTGAAGGACCTTGTCGGTGAGAGTGTGCTTTTGTCTTAGCGACTCAGAATGGACGATGACTTTCAGTGTGACATAGTGTGCTTTATGAGAGGTCTTTCCGAGAGCGATATGTTACGGCGACAAGTTTGATCGTGGGGGCTCTCAGAAAAAAAAAGGCTTGTCTACATGACGTCTCCCTGATATCATAAGGTCATAGGGACATGTGAATGGTAAAAGAGCTCTCGGGGAAACATAAAGTGATCTATAGGACATCTTCCCGACTCTATTATGTCACGGCGAAAGAGGGTAACACCAAGCATAGCGATTAACGATTGAATTTCCTTCAGCATAGCCATACGATATATCTCGCCGACTATTTCACTGATGAAAAATAGAAATTCAAATACTGAGGCCGACATGTAAATTGCTAAATTACCGTTGCTGGCCGACTTGATTTGAGCCTGAATTCTTTGGAAGGCCGACATGGAATTTCAATATGTTTTATTTTCTTGATGTTGGTGTATAAATAGGCATTTTGTAATTGTAAAATCAAGAGTTATTAGATATTCGATACACAACAAGTAGGTACAATGGAATAAAATTATCATATCAGAGACTATTGGTGCATGATTTCAGAATGGAGGTATTTATGAAAATCACTTGATGTTGCTACATTTGTCTGGTGTCAATTGTCTGTTGAATTCAATAAAAATACTGCTAAGTTTTCTCAAAGATTGATGCTTTATGGTTGTTTAAATTGACATAACAAGTTTATGTTCAGTTTATCAATGCACATTTGTTGTATTTGTGTGATTAATCAATTGGTTCTTTCAAGTAAAGATTAAATCCTTTAATTAATCACAGTAATCAGAGAGATTCATTTGGATTGTTAAAGTAGAGCTTAGTAGTTACAGTATTGCATGTTTATACAAGTTGTAAATAGAATATATGCCAAATGATTTGAGTTTTTTCCAGAGAGTGTTGCTCATCTTGATTTCATTTGACTCTGCCTACCCAATAAGGCACTGGTCTCTACAGTTTCATCATTAAGATTCATTTGTTCTCTTTATATCTGTTAATTAAGCATTTTAGGATTTAGATCAGAAGATTGCTATTGCTATCAAGTTTGATTACATTTGTTCACTTCCATTTGCCATTGTGGACAAATCATTGTGCAAGAAAGATAATCATAAGTCAAGTCTGCTTCATTCAGTAAGGTACACCCACCTAGGTTTAGCAGCACCTGAAGAGTAGAAGGTTGAATTCTTTCAACCTTGTTTGTTACCCTAAAATGTACCAAGAGATTGGCAGCCTCTTGAGGTATCTTTACCTACATTTTTGAGAGCTAACACATTCCAATCCTGTTTTTCATATATTAGGGTGATCCCACAATAGTGGTTTACACTTGTTGGGACATCCTAATTTTTTATGAAATCATATATTTTAGAAAATATAATGATTTAAGCCTTGAAAAGTTACATTTAAAGGATTCCAATTGAAAAGTGTTTGATCAAAGCACCTTAGATAAAACCGCCTTTGATAGAATCCCGCTAATTTTAGACCATACCTATAACAGAGTCTTCTTTACACCTATCAAAATGTTGATAAAAAATCACTTTTGATTTACCTTTTTAGGGATCAAATGAATTCATTTAAAATTTATATTTTGTAAGTATGTATTCCTTATTATAAGCTTCTCAAAAAGTATAATTTTAAAAATATTTAATTTGATTATTATATATATATATATATTTTTTTGCGAATGTAGGTTTTTCACTGAAAATCAAGCTCTCTATTTTGCACATGTGGAAAAATAGTAGATTATAAAAAAAAAATCTGAAAATATGTTCCGACTAGGTATTGATGTCCTTGATCCAGTAAAAAAAAAACTGGATATTGATACATACAAAAAATTTATGTTATTTATGGTCCACCTAAGTCTAAATTGTAATTACTTTGACTTCAAAACTTGATTAAGAAAAAAATATTCCATAAAACACTATGAAACCAAATAAACATGCTAGACATCATAGTTACAAAGCTAAATTTAAAAAAAATAGAATTTTAACAATCATAGAACAAAATTTATGTTGTTTATGGTGAGCATCACTCTTTAAAAATGGTGTTTACTGATAAAAAATAGTTTTCAAAGGAGATGGAAAAAGAAATGCAATCTAATTCAAAAAATTAAAAAAATATATATATTTAGAATCTACAAACAAAATTTCACAAATCACTAGTTTACATCATCTTCAAATTCCTCACGGTTTAGTAGTTATAGGTGCCTGAAAGTGAAGATTTAGTTAAAAAAATTCAGCTCAATGTCTAGTTTGACCAAAAATTATAAACGAGTATTGTAGGATCACCCATTACTATTATCATTTATCCATAGTAGAAGATTGTCACATATCCACAAAGCCCCTTTCATTGATGTGTTAACGAGCATGCCTAAGGATCCTTTTATCAATTGTGTCCTCACCATTGTAAGTTGTTTCTAGATTATTCTTTCGATTTGACACATAGTTTCCCTCCATATCAATTTTGTTTTGGAATCCCTAAAAATTTGTTTACTTTTGATGACTAGTTGGTGAGTTCAATCTGAACTTTCAAACAAACTATGTTCCAACTAAACCTTTTGTTGGTTTAATTTGATTCACTTTACAAATTTCTATCTTGCAATCATCCTTCCAAGTTATTTTGTTCAAATTCTTGGTAATTTTTTTTTCTAATCCTTAACACTCTAAAGTTGCTTAGTTTCTTTTTCCCATCTAAATTAGAACTCCAAATTGACATTGCCTAGTGTAGTTGGTGGAATCATGTTGACTTTCATCTTCTCCTTTTCAGTTGTTTCCCTTTGCTGACCAATCTGGTCTCTAACCTTCTTTTAACCTTTCACTCTTTAATTATTATGCAAGATCTTAATCTTGTACTAAATCAAATTTGTAAAGGGTTATCCAACCTCTTGGATACCTCTCTAGTTGGTTTTGATTCACAAAACATTGACTTTCTACTTCACCTAAGTTTCCAATTTATGCTTATCAATTAGTTCTATTCCAATAAAGCATACACATATCCTTACTGTTGAGAAAGAGGTTTCTCAAACTTACTAGTGTAAAAGGAATCAACATCAGGTTCATCGGGTTAACAAGAATATGTTGGCAGGACTTAGTGACAAGTCTCCTTAACATCCTAGTAAGTGCTTGGCTTATTGCTAGGTGTGTTTGGAGTTTTCATTAGTCGAAGCTTCATCGAAGAGATAGGTGAATGTCGGCGGGATGAAATGGATAGTCTCTTTGAAATACCGGTAAGGTTTTGGAAGTTCGGGCTTCAGGTTCATTGAAGAGACATTACAATGTCAGAGGGAGTTGTTTTGTAGTCCCTTCAACATTTTGGATTGAAAGAAGGGACATCAGAGGGACATTCCAATGTCAGAAGGAGCTATTTTGAAGTACCTTTGATATTCTGATGAATGGTTTGAAGGTAATTTTTGAGAAGATAGGAGGATATCAACGAGACCTAAAATGTGGTCCCTTCGATATTCTGATGGAGTTGTATTGAGGCTGCAAGGTATATTAGCAAGATCGCCATACCAGAAGGAGTCATTTGGGAGTCCCTTAAACATCTTGATAGGATGGGACAATAGGAATATTGAGGTGACAATGGGAATTTAGAGAGAGTTGGTTCAGACTCTCTTTGACATTCTGATAGAACTTCATAGAAATGACAATAACTATTTGGTTTGGTATGGAAGTTGGAGCAACGGTTTTCCTATAACTCTTGAGAAGTGTCAGTTATCTGTAATGCCATAGTGCATTGAAAATGTGATGAGAAGTTCAAAGTGAATGTAATGTAATGCTTCTGATTTCATTCTAGAAAAACATTTGAAAGAGCATAGCTCTGAAATTGTATGTAATAATCATTTTACTGTAATATAAAAGGTTTATGCTTTGGTGTGTGGGTTTTTTCCTGTAAGGGTTTTCCCACATAAAATTTGGTATTCATTATTTGTTATCTATTATGTTATTCATGTATGTGCTTCTTTATGTCCTATAATTACAAGTTTTGAAAAAAAATTGTATCCCTCTCCTGAAGATTAGTATTTGGAAGGCATTTCCGCACTTTGCTTTCCTTTCAATTGGTATCAGATCTTGGCTAGCTTTGTTGTCCTTGTGAGTAAGATGGGTTTTTTTTGTGTTGATCTTGTTCAGTGGGAGTTTTGTAGAGAAATCTAGTTTATAACTTATTGTAGATTTAAGATGGAAAGCACATCCAAAAGAATAGAGATTGAGAAGTTCAACAGTGGTGATTTTGAGCTGTGGAAACTCAAAATGGAAGATTTGCTCATAGATCGAGAGTTATGGGATTTAGTGTCCTCTAACAAACCATCAACAACCTCATAGAATGACTAGGATGCAATGGACCAAAAAGCCAAGGGTCTAATTAGACTGTGCTTGGTTGATTCAGTTCTCTTGAATGTCCATGTAGAGAAGATAGGGAAACTTCTGTGGAAAAAGCTTGGTGACATTTATCAGGAGAAATCTCTGGTAAATAAGTTATTTCTAAGGAATAAGTTGTATCCTTTGAAGATGGCAGAAGAAGTGTCTATTGTAGATCATTTGAATGCATTTAATATGATTGTTGCTTAGTTGGTGTCTGTGGGTGTGAAGATAGATGACGAGGATCATTGCATGCTCCTATTGTATTCTTTTCTTGACACCACTAGTAGAATTTAGTAAATAAATGACTAGGTGACTAAAAATTTTAGTCACAACAACTAAAAATGATTAAATTCTACTAATTTTTTACAAAACATCTATAAATGAGTAAATAAATGAGTAATTTGGTTGTCGGGTAAAAAATTATTAAGTCACACAAATAAAAATGACTAAATAGTTAGTCACACAAATACAAATTAGACAATATTTTAAAAAATATTTGGGGAAATGATTGGTGGGAGTGTATTGCACACGATGCATTATTTGTTTAGCTTGGCACTTGACAACTACACTAAGGAATTTTGAGTTATAGCAACTACTTGCATGGGAAATAAAGATTCATTGGAGAGGACCCGAAGACTTCTAAAAAGGTGGGCAATGAATTGAAAGTTTTTTGAAATGAATTTGAAGTCAATGAGGCCCTTTGCAGCGAAGTTGGATTTGGGGATGCACTTTGCAGCGAATTCAGAGGTAATTAAAAACCCTCATTACAATAAACAAAAAATCTATAGCTTTCTAATTGGTAACTTACAATAGTTACAATCTACTACTCTTAATAATGTTATTTTACAATCTAGCCACTGTTTTGCTTCATAATGTGTTTGAGCTAAATATAACAATATTTAGATGTCAATGCCAAAATAGAATTTCCTCAAATAATTTTGATACATTTTCACTACAAGCACAAACTGTCCTTGTCCAAAGAAAACATATTCTAGATTTACCCACACATCAGACATCTAGACAAAGATGTTTCCTACTATAGCTTCTTGTACCTATATAAAAAATTTCCTTTGCAATATCAAATTGACCCCTTTCAGCTAGCACAATGGTTGCCCCATTTGCATCTTAAACATTTCCTGGTCTTTGTGCCAACACTTTACAATACTGTTCTCTAGCCTTCTCAATATGTTGTGCCTCTACCTTTGGATCCCTCCTATCATTGTGATAAGCTGCAAAATAATTCCAATTTCCAAGTGAAATGTCAACATAAGAATTCTTTGCATCCGATTCACTTTGTGCAACTTTAATTGTTTCTTTTGCTTTAAGCCAGTCGTATATTTTCAGATCCATTTTTCCAAGAATAGATAAAGCATTTGATGAGTTTTTATCCACCTTAAGTGCATCCCAAATCAATTCTATGGTTAGTTGGTTCTCATTCCGAGCCTGAGCCATGGTTGCAAGATGTTTATATGCATCCACATAATCAGGAAACTTGAACAATATTAGCCTATATAAAATATTTTCTTTTTTAGTATCAAGTAGTTGTTCAAATATCCTAGCAAGATAAATAGTGTTGTGACTTTATCCAATGGTAACTCAAGTGAAACACCACCTTCTTCTAGTCGATGGAAGAATTCTATATCTTTAAAGAGAATAGAAAATATTGTAGAATTGGCATTGGGGATTTTATTTATGAATTCAACCCAAATGCCATTTCCTAATGCGCCCATAAAATTTTGTTGAGCCAGATATAGTTCATCATGCTCAAAATGAAGAACCTTGATATTGTTTAACAATTCAATGGGTCCTTCTTCTCTACTCTTCTTCAGAAGATACTTTGTTATCTTAAGATAATCTAAGGATACACTGGGGTCTAATGATATTAATAACTCACCCATCTTAATAAATACATGGGCATCAGGTGGATCTATGCGAGTTTCCTTTCTTAAAATTTCCAAATCCTTCTCTGCCTACCCTTATTGGGCATATATATGGCCTACAACTTTTAAGCTCTCACAATTCTCAAGATGGACCTCCAAAAGATTTTCAAAATTTGAGAGAGAACTCTTAAGATCTTCAAGCTTCAATTGAACCTATCTAGAAAATCATGTGGCCTTTGGCTTTCCATTGATTTATGCCATGTAGTAGCGGCCAGTGGTGTCATAATCACCTTTACTATGATAAGATCATGCAAGATTATAATATGAATGAGATTTCATGAGAGGGTGGTTAGTTGAAACAAGAGTTGTCTCAATCAACTATTCCACAAGAAAATGCTTCCCTGTGAAGAAAAAATGGTTTGTTAAATGACTCAATGCCATTGCACAATACGTGTATAATTCAAAGGATCTATGCATCTTTTCCATTCCTTCATGAACACTACCTTTTTCACTAATTGTGAGAATCCTACAAGTAAAAAATGCACAAAACTAACCACAGAGATTTACGTAGAGACAAAACATCATTTCCTAATGCCTCCATAAAAGTTTGTTGAGGCAACTCTAGTTCATGATGCTCAAAATGAAGAACCCCAATGTTGTTTAACAATTCAATGGGTACTTCTTCTCTGCTCTTCTTTAGAAGAGACTTTGGCATCTTAAGATAATCTAAGGCTGCACTAGGGTATGACGATATTTATAACTCACCCATATTGATAAATGCATGGGCATCATGTGGATCTATGCAAGTTTCCTTTCTTAAAATTTCCAAAGCCTTCACTACCTACCCTTTCTGATCATATATATGGCTTACAAATTTTAAGCTCTCATAGTTCTCAGGGTGGACCTCCAAAACCTTTTCAAAATTTAAGAGAGAAATCTTAAGATCTCCTAGCTTCAATTGAACCTGTCCACAAAATCCTATGGCCTCTGACTTTCCTTGATTGATGCCGAGTAATAGTGGCCATTTGTGTCATAATCACCTTTACTATGATAATATTGTGCAAGATTATAATATGCATGATATTTCATGAGAGGGTGGTTAGTTGAAACAAGAGTTGTCTCACTCAACTGTTCCACAAGAAAATGCTACCCTGTGAGGAAAAATGGTTTGCTAAATGATTCAATGCCATTGCATAGTATGGGTATAATTCAAAGGCTCTACACATATTTTCCATTCCTTCATGAAAACTACCTTTTTCACTAACTATGAGAATCCTACAATTAAAAAATGTATAAAACTGACCATAGATTTTTCCCCATTTCAAACAACAAAATTGCCAAAAAAATGCAAATAAAATCACACTGATTTTTGTGCCAAAAAAAACCATGAGACCATAGCTTGTTTCTTACTATTATGCTTTGATATATTTTTTCCAAGCATCCATAGCTTGTTTGAAATCACCTATTTTAGGCTTTTAGCCATAGCAGGAAGGTAGTGAATTGTTTGATAAAATTCTTTGGTAGACATGTATGAAAAATGTGGTAGCATAGACAAGACAATGAACGTTGGAAAAAATGCCTCAAAGAAATGTTGTCTCACGGTGATGGAATTCCATGACGAATGTCATGACAAGTGAATTGTTATGGATTGTCATTGCATTCCATCACCATGAGACCACATTTCTTTAAGGCATTTTTTCAACTAGTTCATTGCCTTGTCTATGTTATGGCTTACTATTATGCTTTGATAGATTTTTCCAAGCATCCATAGCTTGTTCAAAAGCACTTGTTTTAGGCTTTTAGCCATAGCAACAAGGTAGTGAACTATTTGATAAAATTATTTGGTAGACATGTATGAAAAATATGGTAGCATAGACAAGGCAATGAACTATTTGAAAAAATTCCTCAAAGAAATGTGGTCTCATGGAATGCCATGAAAACCAAATGCAATTGGAAGTTTCTCCTAGTTATTAGTTATGAAATGTGAAGTAATTGCATAACTTCTTAGGTTGAATTTGTAAAAACTATATTGTAATTGAAATTTTTTCATCTATCAACATCTAGTTATTAGTTATGCAATGTGATGTAATGCTTTGAGTTTGAAAGATGTGCAATGCAATGTAATCAACAATTTGAATATAAACTACAAAAATCTATTTTTTACAATTCATTATTTAAACTCTCTATTTTATTTTCTCTCTGTAACTCTATTTCTATGGAAATTCCTTTCAATTAAAAAAAATAGTTTTTCTCTCTTATTCTACATTTTTTTACATTTTTTCATCTATAGGCATCTAGTTATTAGTTATGCAATGTGAAGTAATGCTTTGAGTTTGAAAGATGTGAAATGCAATGTAATCAACAATTTGAATATAAACTACAAAAATCTATTTTTTACAATTCATTAGTTAAACTCTTTATTTTATTTTCTCTCTATAACTCTATTGCTATGGAATGCCTTAATTCAATTAAAAAAATAGTTTTTGTCTCTTAGTTTACAATTTTTTACATTTTGTCATCTATCAACATCTAGTTATTAGTTATGTAATGTGAAGTAATGCTTTGAGTTTGAAAGATGTGCAGTACAATGTAATCAACAATTTGAATATAAACTAAAAAAATCTAGATTTTACAATTCGTTAGTTAAAATCTCTATTTTATTTGCTCTATATAACTCTATTGCTATTGAAATGACTTTCAATTAAAAACAAAATTGTCTCTTAGTCTACAATTTTTTTTTGCTATGTGTAGAAAATTATAGATGGATCAACATAAAAGGTTGACTATGGATCAATACCGTGCATTTGATGAGAGAGTAGCCAATGAGAGGGCATGGAAAAATTGTTGAAAGGCACAAGACAACTAAGAGGGGGGGTGAATCAGTTGTCACCAAACTCAATCACAAATCTCAAAATTATCAACTTCAAATCCACTTAATTTTGTTATTAAGTATGAAATGAAATGTAAATAATAGAAAGCAATATCAACACAAGAAACACCAGATTCACATGGAAAACCCAATAATGGAAAAACCATGGTGAGGATTAACTCACAATATAAAGTAATTCCAAAAGCAATTACAAAGAGGCTCACTGCCAAAGGGCTCACTTCACAAAAAGGATTCACTATTCGGATACAAGGCTCATTGCCTATATATAGGACTCACCATCCAACAAGGAGGCTCACTTCCTATAGATACAAAAGATAACAAAAATATCTACCACAAAAAAATACACACATCCACAACCTTGATCAGAAGATTGTAGAAACCATCAGCTCACTACTATCAAGAATATGACACATTAAAGGACTGCTGCCTCAATTCACTTTCACATACTCTTGCTTCTCAAACTCGTGGCATTCTAATACATCAAATCCATAACATATCAACTTGTATTTATACCATTTTCAACCTTAGAAACTTTCTCCAAGGTTGGCTACACACGTTTCATTTAATAAATTCAAATTAGGTTGGAAACTCAACATTCCCACAGTGGAAGAGAATGAGAATGGACCAAACCAACACTTAACCAAGACCCAAAAAAATGTCTCAGATCAATCACATGCTTCCTTAAATGATACTTATCCTTCGTATGAAGTGTAAACACCAGGTCAACCAAACCTAATGAAAACACAAATGAACTTTGAAGTACACGCTTCCACAACAAGAAGATAACATGCAAACCACATAACACACTTCACCATTCACTAGAACACATATTAGAATCCTTTAGATTCATCTGCAGTAAATGCAACAACCTTCATACACATAACACTTCTCACCAGTCCATCTGGACTGCACAAACACACACAAAAACTTTGAAACTCATCTTTTGGAGCACCAAACCATGAACACCTTCAACAAAACACAAATAACACCATTACAAGCCATCCTCTAGATCCACAAGATCTGAAACAAACCAGTGGAGTACTATGAAGCAAAAAAATTTCTCCCAGTCCATAGACAAACAACTCTACTAGACCGGTTCACACATCGGTGAACACAACTTTCACACTTCAGCTAACTAGAAGCTACAATCTAGGTATATCACCAACAAATTCCCATTAACAACACTTCAAATCCACACAAGCATAGGATCAACATAGAAGAAATCTAGAGCACAGACCAGAGCACATTCTGAACATACACACAACTCTTACTTCACTCGTTCTCAAAATCACGTGGGAACACATCATATCAACACACCTGCAACACCATAAAGATAGCTCCATGTACTCACAACATCTCAATATTATCTCAACTATACATGCACAACCTACAATCACTTGATTCCTTTCTCTACAACATCCTATACCGTTGATATCAATGAAAACATTAATGACAACACCACCAGACTAACTCATACTTGCAACAATCTCCCCCTTTCTCATTGATGGTAACACATGATGTGGAAAACCATCAAAGACAACATTCTTGCACTCCCCTTTATTTTTAGATTAGATAGCCTACACAACATTCTTGCACTCTTAATACTCTCTCTTCCCCTTTTTCTTTCATTATTTTCCACATGACTCTCTCTCCCCGTTTGACATAAATGGAAAAGAACATAGCTTTTGATCACCCCCCCTTAGGAGTGCACCCATACATTTCGTACCGCAACAATGAAACTTTCTACTCCCCCTAAGGAGTAGACCCATTCATTAGTCCTGATAAATAAAGAATCTGTAGATCCATTGGACTAAAGCACCTCCATGTGCACCTAGTTCAAGGAAGGAGAGGAAATCACCCCCAACTTCTCCCTAAGATACTCAAAAGTATCCTTTGGAAGAGCCTTAGTAAATATATCTACAATCTGATCCTTTGTAGGCACATACTCCAATCTGACTTCATTCTCCAATACCTTCTCTCTCAAGAAATGATATCTGATAGATATATGCTTTCTCCTTGAATGCATTACCAGATTCTTTGAAATATTTATTTCACTTGTATTATCATAGAAGATAGGAATAAGCTCATCACACATCACTCTTATGTCCTTCAATGTTTGCTTCATCCATAAAACTTGTGTGCAACAAGATGTTGCAACAATGTACTTAGCTTGTATAGTGGATAAAGGAATTGAATCTTGTTTCTTGCTTAGCCATGAAACCAATCTTCCTCCAAGAAAGAATGCACCACCACTTGTACTCTTTCGATCATCCACACAACCATCCCAATCTTCATCAATGTAAGCACTCAAGGTAAAATCAGTATCCTTAAGATACCATAGGCTATAATCTAGAGTGCCTTTTAGATATCTAAATATCATCTTTATAGTTGTAACATGTGCCTCTTTAGGTTCTTGAAATCTAGAAACCAAACATACTACATGCATGATATCTGGTCTAGTAGTAGTAAGATACAACAACCCACCAATCATAGATTTTTACATGCTCTGATCAACTTTAGGAGATTCGTCATCTTTACTCAGCTTGCATATGGTCACCATAGGGGCACTAACCGGTTTGGAGTCATCCATTCCAAAAAAATTCAACAACTTTTTAACATACTTTGATTGTGAAATGAATATGCCTTTATCATTTTGATTCACTTGAAGTCCTAGAAAGAAATTCAACTCACCAATCATAGACATTTCAAACTCTTTTTGTATCTCCTCTGCAAATATTTTACACATACCTTCATTTCCTCTAAAGATGATATCATCAACATATACTACTACTATCAACATTTTATTTCCTTCAGCCTTGAAATAGAGATTACTATCTACGGAGCCTTTGCTGAACTTTTTTTGTGTCAAGTATCTATCCAACCTTGCATACCATACTCTGGGAGCTTGTTTAAGTCCATACAATGCATTTTTTGACTTATAGACCATATCTAGTTTATTTGATAATTGAAATCCCTACAGTTGTTCCATGTACACCTCTTCTTCCAATTCTTCATTCAGGAATGTAGACTTGACATCCATTTAATTTACCTTGAAATATTTATGAGTAGAAAATTCCAAGAACATTTTAATAGCTTTCATTCTTTCCATCGGTGCAAATGTCTCCTCAAATTCTATGCCTTCAACCTGTGAATAACCTTTGCATAAAAGTCTTGCTTTATTCCTTACAACTTCACCATTCTCATTCAGCCTATTCCTGAACACCCACTTTGTACCAATTACATTTTTGTTTACAGGTCTAGGGACCAATTCCCCTATCTGATTCTTCTCTATCTACTGGAAATCTTCTTTCATTACTCGAACCCAACTTTCATCTTTGCATGCTTCACACACAGACTTAGGTTCTATTTTTGAAAGTAAACACTGATTTACCTCAGCTGCCACCTCTTTGCTTCTTGTCTTTACACCTTCACTCTTATCTCCAATTATCTGTTCTTCTGGATGATTCTTCTGTACATACTTTGGAGTCTTAGGAGTAGATTTTGGAGCTTCTGGTTCTTCTTCAATATGTTCTTCTTCTTTGTTCTCTTCTTGTACTAGTCCGTAGATAGGCTCATTTGGTTCAACTTCACTTATCTCAACTGGTCTGTGCATATCTTCATCAACCATCACATTTGCACTCTCAACAATATTTCCCAATCTTTTATTTAAGCATCTATAAGATTTGCTACTAGTTGAATACCCAATAAAAATACCTTCATCACATCTAGCATAAAAATTTCCAAGGTTCTCATCATTTCTTTTAATGTAACATTTGCTTCCAAACACCTTAAAGTACTTCACAGTAGGAATCTTGCTAGTTGACAACTCATAAGGAGTCTTTGTGTTGCTACCTCTGATTTGAACTTTGTTAAGAATATAAACAAAAATGTGGATTGCTTCTCTCTAGTATACATTTTCTCCTTTCATCATATTTATTGCTGCCTCCTGAACAGTCTGGTTCTTTCTTTCTACAACTTCATTCTATCGAGGAGTTCTAGGAGCATAAAAATGTCTCTTTATGCCATGATCTTCACAAAATGTATTAAACTCACTGGAAGTGAATTATCCACCTCTATCAGACCTTAAGTATTTGATTCTCAGCTTCACTTCATTCTCTACTCTAGCCTTGAATACTTTAAATCTATCCAGAGCTTGAGATTTCTCCCTAAGAAAATTAACCCATGTCATTCTTAAATAATAATCAATCAAAATCATGAAGTACCTATTACCATTAAGAATTCTTGTTCTTGTAGGACCACAGAGGTCAGTATGAACCAATTCCAACATTCCTGTAGTTGATTGCTCTTTTCCTTTGAAACTGCATCTTATTTGCTTTCCCAACTGAAAATTTCTACTCATAATATTGGCAGGCTTTGTGATTTTAGGCAAATCCCGGACAACCTCTCCTGAACTAATCTTGATTAGATTATCAAATTTTACGTGTCCCATCCTCTGGTTCCATAGCCAACTTTCATTAACTTGAGATACAAGGCACTAACCATCAACACCCTTAAGTTGATAAATGTTTCCATATGTTCTTCTTCCTACAACAACCACAATTTTGGACCCTTTTCTAATCTCATAGGTATTATCCTAAAACACAAGCTTGAATCCTTTACTACACATTTTTCCAACACTCAAAATATTATGCCTTAAGCCCTTAACATAATAAACATCATTAGTATTGTGTTTTCCATCAAAACTAATTGTTCCTTTTCCAACAATCTTTTCTCGAGAATCATCTCCAAACATGACTAATCCACCATCATACTTTTCAAGTTTAGTAAACTTACTTTTGTCTTCAATCATGTGATTTGAGAAGCCACTGTCAATCACCCAATAGTCTTCATCTTGTCTAGCATGAAAGGCAGTAACCAGAGTACCTTCCATCTCTTCCTTCTTATTCTCCAGACCATTTTCCCTTGCACATTTTCCAGAGTTAGTAGACATTGATTTATTCTCTAAGGCTAGAAACAAGCATTCATTATTATCACCCTCAAAATTATATTCATTATTAGAAATTCCAACGTCTTCTCTAATATAATACAATTTCTTGAACTTCTTATCCTTCTTGTCTTTATTGTCTCTGTTCTTCTTGTGTACAACTCTATTTGGACATCGTGAAGCATAGTGAACAATATTTCCACAATTGAAACATTTAAAGGGTAGCATACCTTTGTACTTACTAGTACTTGTCTTCAACTTCCTCGTGAAATTTTCTTCCAACTCTTTTGAACCATCACTATCTGGTTTATCTTCTATCTTAGTAGCTTTAAAATTTGATTATGTACTCTTTTTCCTTTCCAAACTTCCTCATTTCAAATACAGTCAAGGTGCTAAATAATTGTTCTTTAGTAAACTTCTTAGGATCATACACTTCTTCAATAGCTGAAACCTTATCACTGTAACTCTCTAGTAGAGTCATCAAAATTTTCTCCATTACATCTTCATCAGTCAGAGTACCACCTTGAATTTTGACTTCATTTACTACAATATCAACTCTTTGAACATAGATTTTAATATCTTCACCTTCTTCCATTTTCAAGTTCTCATATCTATGTTTAGCTATTAGCTTCTTTGACAATTTCACTCTATCATTTCCTTCATAGATATCTTCCAAATTTTTCCAAACTTCATAAGCAGTGCCCAAAGAAATAACTTTTTTTCGCTCAATATTAGATAAGGCACTATAGATTGCATACCTTGATTTTTCATTTTCCTCATAGGCAAGAAATCTCATTTGTAGAAGAAGGACCACTTATGGGTGCAACATACTTTGTCTCAATAGCTTTCCAAGTCTTGTAACCAAGAGAGATTATGTAACCTCTCATCTGCACTTTCCAGTCATTGTAGTCAGATCCATCAAACATAAGGATCACTAATTTGTGCACCATCAGATCTACCTCAAGTGATTAAGCTCTTCACCAAGGAACCAAAGCTTTGATACCAATTTTTGAAAGACACAAGACAACTGAGAGGGGGTGAATCAGTTGTCACCAAACTCAATCAAAAATCTCAAACTTATCAACTTCAAATCCACTTAATTTTATTATTGAGTATGAACATGAAATGCAAATAACATAAAGCAATATCAACACAACAAACACTAGATTTACATGGAAAACCCAATAAGGGAAAAACCACAATGAGGATTAACTCACAATATAAAGTAATTCCAAAACTGATTACAAAGAGGCTCACTGCCAAAGGGCTCACTACCCAGAAAGGACTCACTGTCCAACACAGAGGCTTACTTACTACAAATAAAAAAGATAGCAGAAAGATTTGCCACCAAAAATTACACACATTCACAACCTTGATCAAAATATTGCAGACATCATCAGCTCACTTCTATCAGGAATTTGACACATTAAAGGACTACTGCCTCAATTTAGTTTCATGCACTCTTGCTTCTCAAACTCATGAAATTCTAATACATCAAATCCATAACATATCGACTTTTATTTATACCATCTTCAACCTTAGAAACTTTCTCCAAGGTTGGATACACACGCTTCATTTCATAAATTAAAATTAGGTTGGCAACTCAACATTCCCACAGTGGAAGAAAATGAGAGCGAACCAAACCAACACTTAACCAAGACCCAAAAAAATGTCTTGTATCAATCACATGATTCCTTAAATAATACTTATCCTTCGCATGAAGTGTAAACACTAGGTCAGACAAACCTAATGAAAACACAAATGAACTTTGAAGTACATGCTTCTATAACAAGAAGATAACATGCAGACCACATAACACACTTCACCATACACTAGAACAAATCTTAGATGCCTTCAAATTCATCCACAGTAAATGCAACAACCTTCATATATGGAACACTTCTCACCAGTCCATCTAGATTGCACAGACACACACAAAAAATTTGAAACTCATCTTCTAGAGCACCAAACCATGAACACCTTCGACAAAACACAAATAACACCATTACAAGTCATCTTCCAGATATGCAAGATCTGAAACAAAACAATGGAGGATTACAGAGTAGGAAAATTTCTCCTAGTCCATAGAGAACAACTCTACCAAACCAGTTCACACACCAATGAACACAACTTTCACACTTCAACTAACTAGAAGCTACAATCTAGGATATATCACTAATAGATGCCCATTAAAAACACTTCACATCCGTACAAGCATAAGATCAACAAATAAGAAATGTGGAGCACATACCGGAGCACATTTTGAGCATACACACAACTCTTACTTCACTCATTCTCAAAAGCTCTTGGAAACACATCATATTAGCACACTTGCAACACCATAAACATAGCTCCATGTACTCACAACATCTGAACAGTATCTCAACTATACATGCACAACCTGCAATCACTTAATTCCTTTCTCTGCAACATCCTATACTATGTTGACATTAATGACAACACCACTAGACTCACTCATACTTGCAACACAAATATCCATGTCCATGTAATGACTATCTTGGTGGACAAGTGAAAAAAATAAATCTGATTTATTGACATATGATAAGATATGGGAATAGTGGTATAAGTCCTTGGGATTACAATCATTATGAAGATATGATAGAATTATAGAATGTGAGAGATGAAGAGGCAATAAACATAGATGAAGTAGCACCAAGCATAGATAAAAAGGCAACAATGTTAGACAAAGGGTTTGAATTTGATAGAATGTTGAATGAGGGTATAAAAGATGATTGGGCCAAGTTGGAGGATGCTTTAAAGCCTTTGTATGCTAATTGCAAGTTAAGTTGTTTGACAACAATCCTTCAAATTCTTAACTTGTGAGTGGTGTTTGGCTGGACAAATGAGAGTGTAGATCAGTTATTGGCATTATTAAGTTCATTACCACTTGACTTCACATTTCCAACAAAGCAAAGTCCATGTAAAAATAAAATCACTAAGCTAGGCTTAGGGTATGAAAACATCCACACATGTGTGAATGGTTGTGTATTATTTTGCAAGAATATTGCAAGTGAGTGAATGTCTAAAATTTTGTGAAGTGAGGTATAGACAAGGGTTGAAATCAGTTGTGGTTCCTAGAAAGGTTCTTCACCACTTTATGATAATCCCATGATTACTCTAAATGTATAGGTGTAGAGACATTTTTGAACTTGCAATGACATATTGAAAATAAGAGCACTAATGGAAAATAGTGACATGTGTATGATTCTAATACGTGGATGGAATTTGATAATAAATTGCCTAATTTTTCTCAAGATCCTCATAATATAAGGTTGGGTTTGGCTCTCGATGGGGTGAACCCATTCTCATATCACAGTACTAAATGCTCAACTTGGCCAGTGTTTTTAATAAATTATAACTTGCCTCCATGGTTAGCAACTAAACCATTTTTCTTCATGCTATCATTGATTATCCCAGGAAAAAAAGTGTGACTTCAAATACAATTGATGCTTATCTAGAGCCATTATATGATGAGCTAATGGAATTGTGGAAACAAATTGAAGAAATTCAATATTTAAGGGATGGTCATTCAATCAAAATCACTTTAAGATCTTCCTTATTGTTTACGATTCATGATCTTCCTACATATGGCATATTGTCCGGTCTCAGTGTTCATGGATACCATGGATTTCCTACTTGAAACTTTAAGGATTTTGTGAGGCACTCAAGAATTCTGTGTAAGTGTATTTATTGTGGAAATTGTGCTTACATTGAAATGGATCATCCATATCATCAACAAAAACACTGTTCAATGGTCAAGAAGAGAATTGTGAAGCACCATTGCTAATAATGGGTGATTACATTGTTGATAATGGACAAAAAAATGTCATTTATTGAAAATGATGGGATTGTTGGTAGTAGATATGATCCATGTAATGACAGTGGTGTAAAAAGGTTGTGCATATTCTATAAGTTTCCATACTTTAAGGATATAGCCATTAGGCATACTATTGACTTTAGGCATATTGAGAAAAATATAGCCTATGCTATTATAGAAACTCTTTTTGGTTCCTTTGATACTATTTCATCACGTGAAGACTTTCAACAACTAAATATTCATAAAAATATTTGGGTTAAAAAATATGATGATGAAAAATATAGAAAACCTAGTTCTCCTTATGTCTGGACAAAGGGACAACATTCTTACAGTGATTTCTTAGACTCACTTTCCCACTGGATATGTAAGTAGTAGTATTAGAAGCCAAACTGACATTAATGGCTTAAGAGGCTGCAAGACCCATGACTATCATGTCATAATCAAGAATATTTTACCTATTGTGGTAAATATATCAAGTTTGGAAAAGGGTCCAAGATTGGTAGCTATAAGGTTGGGCCTAATATTAAAGAGAATGAGTTTACATGTATTAGATCATTTGAACTTTGATAGTTTGAGGGAGGAGGTTGTTGAAGTCCTTTGTCTATTAGAACAAGAATTTCCACCAACAATATTTAACATTTCTATGCATCTTTTGATACAATTAGAATATGAACTAGAGCATTGTGGCCTAGTAAGAATGAGATGGATGTATCCTATAGAATGATATATGAAGGTTTTGAAAAAAAAAAATCATACTAAGGAAAAACTGGAAGGCAACATGTTTGAGGGTTATCAATGCAAGAGGCCATGGGATTTTGCACATAATATATGAAGGATTTTAAAAATGTCAATCGACATGTATGATATGATGACAAAGATGAGAGAGTTGTAGGTGAAGTATTATAAGGCATTGGATGTCACTTCAAGCTATCACATCAAGAAAGAAGTGTGATACATGCCTATATTCTTCAAAACACATCTTCATTTGATAAGTGGCATAGGTAAAAAAAAATTACACAATAATTTATTTACTCAATTGCATTTACACATTTATATTATTAATCTTACTATTTGTACTGTTACCTAATTTCACTACTTGCTCAATTAGGCTGAGCTTTTTGTTTAGAAACTAAGAAAGAGGTACATTTTTTATTAATCTTTCCAATATTACATTCAATTGTATAAACAAAAAAATTAGAAAGATTACAAGATTATAGTAACAGATCATTACATTTATACAAGTGCATGTAACATAGAAAATATTTACACAAATATTTCTGAAAAGTAATCTTTATTGATACAAAATTGCATATTTTTCTCACACAAGCCGTGAGACTAACTTGCCCAATGTAATTGAAGAAAAGCATATACATGAATAAGTAAAAAAATGCAAATGTGCATATAAGGAGAGAGACTAGTCATTTCCTGAGAATGACTGGTTCAAGGTGTGTTGTCTTGCACTGCTGCTGCCCCAAGGTGTTTGTGTTTCTCCTAGCTCCATGTTTCTCTTAGTTCCTACATCTGGCAATAACAATGATGTTAGAGCAATGCTCTAAGCAATGAAAAGTCTTTAGCCTTACATGAACATACACCTATGCATGTATAAACTAATCTCTAAATACATTGAACAAGCATGGAAACCTCAGATGTCCTAGAAAACAATGAAGTCATCAAACACATCCAAAATATGCATTTATTTTTTCTAACTTGTTTGCTTCATGTGCAGATACAAGAAAAGTAATGTTGTTGTTTTGATTCATTTAATATCAGCATGTAGGTTAAAATGTGGCTCCCACAAGGGTTGAGCCTGACATGCTGAGTTATCAAATAATGAGCTCATTTCAGCTTATTTAAGAGGGAAATGCAATCTTATAAGTCATCATATCAACATGATCATGGAATGATAGTGAACAAACATACATATTAAGTTCACAAAGCATTTCTTCAAGGAGCAGCATACAGTTTTAAAAAATAATTAACCATACAACAACATATAAGGGACTAGATAGTCATATGCACATACACAGTTCAAGAATAACAACAATGATGAGCAATATATAGAATGTTCATAAGAAAGGAAAGTACCAGTGAGAACAAAACTTAGGTACCAATATCAGTTCACTATTATCAATGAGAAATGCTCGCTTAGTGAAATCATAACATGAGGAGGTGCAATCATTAATCAAAATGTTATCATTTTGAGAATCATGGGGAGACAATCATGAAAGACAAAACTTCCATTTGAAAATGCATAGGCTTCTCTGAGAATGCAATAAGAATGATGGTAATATTGATACAACAAGATGATAAAGAGATTACTAGTGATAGTGATATTGTGAGTGCTACAACAAAAGCCAACCCATTTATTGGAGGGAGCAAAGATTTATAAATAAACAAAAGAGCCACATCTCACCACTATGGTAAGAAGTAATGTACTATAGGGATAGTTTATTCATTGTTTAATCCTTCCACATATATCAACACACAATAGACTCTAAATGAAAAGAGTTTGCAATTCAAGAAATCTAGTATATACACATGACAATAATCTAGTACTAGTGATCTCAAAATGAGCATCAAGTGAGCAGAGCTTTCAAAAGGCAATGGCCTCAAACCCTCAGTCAAAAATAGAGAAACAAGCAAGCTTGTAATGA
Source organism: Sequoia sempervirens (assembly GCA_007258455.2). Classification (NCBI taxonomy): domain Eukaryota; kingdom Viridiplantae; phylum Streptophyta; class Pinopsida; order Cupressales; family Cupressaceae; genus Sequoia; species Sequoia sempervirens. The sequence continues at coordinate 634,698,438 of VDFB02270651.1, forward strand.
GTTCTTTTTTTCTGCTTAAATCCCAAGGGAAACATGGGGATTTAAAGATTGAAGCTAACCCAAAAAACCAAAACTCAGAATGTTATATTTAACAAAGTACTTTTTTGTGTAGCAAAATGGGGCCCAACTATGGCCAATATACAAATGGAGCAAATTTACAGAGAAACCATTAGAGAAGAATACAGTGAGGACACAACCTATAAGCTCTCATAGAGCTTAAAACTAGAAATAAAAGGCCATATTTGAAACAAAATCAAATTTACCATTTGTTTTTTGCAGGAAACCTTCTGAAATAATAGAAAATATAGAGAGTTTCAAGCATCAAACATTGGTTGTCTCATGGTGGCACTCTCTTAAAAACAACAAAAGAAGAAAAATGAAATGAGAACCCAGAATTCCAAATAAACCTGCGAGTTTTATTCTATGTGAGAGTTTTGAAAATCCTCATTTTCATGTGTAGAATGTGAGCAATCTCTCAGTCAAGAAAATCAATGAAAAATATAGTTGCAGCTCTTTTTCTATATCTTCCACAAAATATAGAATCAAGCATATAAAATACACAACATGGAGAAGCATGCAGAAAACAGAGATATATTCATCATTTTTTCTAAAGAAGAAACTCAAAACGAGTTTTGATTCATAGTTAATGAAGAATAATGTTTGAATGCACAATAAAGGCTTACCACGTAGAAAGAAAACCTCATTTTTTGTAAGGAAAACTCAGAAATTCCCCATAGAAGTGTAGGAAAAGCTCCATGAAACCCTCTGGTGTTGGAAGCCACAACTTCCCCTAGAAGCTTTGAAACAAAATGAAATACTTTATTTTGTTTTTTCTTTGCTTTACTTAGGGTTTTTACCCTATTTTCATACATCAATGGAATTGAGGCATTTTTGTCATGTTTTTTTTTTTAAAGAAAATGAAGTACCAACTAATGAACCTGTGGCCTCTTTATGCCTTAGGGGTTTTCATAGTCTTTGACATGTTTTTCCTTATATTTTCCATGTAATAAGTCTTCATGATTTTTTTAAAGTATTTGTCATGACTTCCTATGGCCGAATCATTGACCTTTGTAAATTTTCCATTTTATTAAAATGTAAAATATTTACCTTAGTGATATTTATAAATCATTTAAGTGTAAATGTTATTCTAATGCAAAATGGTGGAAGCTTTCAATGCATGAAAAAGATGATATGGATATGCTTTAATATTAGAGGAGGTTGAAATAGTTTTCCAACACATGCCAAGCATATAGGAAAGCTTTTACTTTCTTTGGGTAGGTTGAGAGACACATGGAGGAGATTTAGGAGATGTTTTTGACTCATTTATGAGCTTTGGAGAGCATCTTGGAGTTTGTTTTGCATGCTTTTATGATAGACTTAGTCATGTCTTGAATTTTTGTACATTGTGGAAACCTTTTGGAGTGGATTTACATGCTATATTTTTGGCTTTAATGGTGCATCTGACCCAAGAAGCTTCTAGGAGCTATTTTGATGGAGTTTGGTTGGGAGTTGGATATAGTCACTTGAGTGAATTTTTGTAATCAGTTCTTCTTAATGCAAATTGAGACTTGGTGATTTTTGGAGTCCTTTATAATACTATTTGCAAGCTTTTGTAACTGATTTTGGAGTATGATATACAGAAAATACCTTGGATACCATTGATTATGTTATCTTTTCCTTTCTTGTTCTTGTAGCATTGTGTATTATCAGGTGATTGATCAAGTTACTCATGAGATTTCTTATATTTCCTTGCAACTTTGTCTCATGACATTACACCTTTTCTACAAAAGTATGGTTATACAGGTTGTAAATTGTGTTTTTTTTAAGTTGCATATGACTCTTTGAATCGTGAAAGTTATATTTCCTTCTTGAAAGTATATGCAAGTCAAACCAATTTTCAAAATATTTATGCATAAGTCTACAACAACATTTTGTGCAGTTTTATATCTGTAATCAGTAACCAAGTGTATGCATGTATGAATGTCCATGGTCCTTAGTATAATCTAGTGTATCACCTTTAGTTTCCCATTATTATCCTTTTGGTTTATGTTATCTCTTTCTATTATTTTTCTCTACAAGTTAGTAGTTTAGGTGATATCCAATTAAGAACCAACTTTCTCTAGAGGTTCTTTTCTACTATAGGTGACCCATAGCCTCATAAAAGTTCCCATGTTTCACATGATTAGTTGTGTTAAGATTCGGCTAGGGTGAAAATCATAGTGATAACATGTACATTAATATTCTATGTAGAAAATATGAAGAAGAGAATCAAGCTTGGATGCAACATTGACCTCAAAAGTGCAGATGTCATGATTTGATTGGAGGTGATTCTTTTCCAAAATTTGAAGAATGGATTGCTAATGCAGTTAGTGATGCAAAAGAAGAAGGTCAAGATATAACAATGGAGTAAAGTGAGCTTTCACAATATCCACATTTATGGGCTATGCATTTCAGTGGAATGTGGGCCTATGGTAGTCATTTAAGAGTGGAAGAAAAAGACAAAGGATAGACAAATTGTGATTTTGTTGTTAGTGCTGAATTTCTTCACGAAACTGAGAAGAAATTCTATGTTGGATTCATCCAAGAAATTATTCAAGTGGACTTTGGTGAAAAAAGCCCTATACTATTAAAATGTAAGTGGATTTGACCATTTGTAGTACAATTTGATGAGTATGGATTTGTACATGTAAATACAAGGAAATTTTTATCAGAGACGGATGAGCCACATGTTTCCCCTCTTCAAATTAACCAATCATTTCTAATTGATTATTTAAGAAGCCCAGGATGGTTGTATGCCATTCAAAACAAAAATTCATGGAAGTTGTTGATATAATGCCTAATGGGAAATATGTTAATTTACAAGAAACATTCAAAGAAGTGGATGAAGACAATGATAAGGTGTTTGCATAATAGATTTTGATTATCGATGAAGAGATTGAGGGAGAGAATGTATTGTATGCCACAGATGAGGATGAGGAATAAAATCAAGTAAATGCAGACACGAGTGATCAGGATTATGATCTTGCTAGAAATGCAGATGATTATGATTATGTTTTGTCACCTTAACTAGCCTATCAAATTAAGAGGTTAGCTTGTCACCTAAAATTTGGTTATATGTATGGTGTAATTTATTATTGAATGTAATAAAGATAAGAATATAAGTATGTTTATTCACTATTGTTTTACTGATACATTTATGAATGTAATCATCATTATTCTAGTGGTACATTGTATGCAAAACATGAGATGTTCACTATTGATTTGAAGTGCATTTAAAGTTAGGTTCAATCATTCTTCTTATTTTTCTTACTTTGGTTGAAATTAATTTTGTTCAGTTAGAATATAATTTCTTGTATGTCCTATATGTTTTCTAGATGCTAGAATTTTATTATATGTCCTAGATGATAGCTTTAGTTTGTAATATAGCTTCTAGCCTCCACGTGCATTGAATATGCTTGTGTGAAGGAAATAATAATGAACATATATGATTTACTAATACATATAGATATATTAACATTAGGTGAACTAAGCCTCCTCATTAAAAACAAATAAATGATCTCTTAGGTATGAATGACACTGAAAACTATAAATATGTGAATGAAGTGTTGTGAAATAATATTTTAAGTGAAATCAATCAGTGCCTATTCCTATTGGGAAATGGATTCAAGATGTGGGTGATATGTGTCTTACTTCTAGCCACAACTCTAATTATTTGGCACAGTGAGAGTCTATGGCTTGCATGGATGTGCTATGATGCAATTATATGGTTCTTCTTATTGATCCAAATAAGACTTCTAGGTTACTATGATTTATTTAAAGGGATTTAATACTTACTTGAAGGATCCAATTAAAAGAAATCACAAAAAAAAAATGTGTTTATTGAAAAATTAAACATATAATTGATATACTTAATTTGAATAACAAGGGAATATTAAACTGGGGACAACCATACAATCATACATAGTATTATCAACAAATAATTGAGACCAAAATTTGAGCACCAAATTAAATCTTCTTCTCCATTGATTGCTTCAAATAGATATTACAATATAACAGAAGTCTCCTCATATATGTTTCTATAAATACCTATGACGATGATATCAAAATTTGGTCTTGGTTTCTCTTTTATAAGAGAAGCAACAAGCTTCAAACCATTACAAAATATGACATCTTTTCAAAATTCATGCTTCAAACATAACTAAGAGAAAATATAGAAAGTTGGCAATAATGATTGGAAGCCCGCAACACTTGCAAAACACTTTTATTCCATTAAACAACATAGGAGACCCATGATCATCCCAATCTGGAAAAGTCCCCCTCTCCATGATAGAGTTTTTGAAAGCTTGGTTCTTCCAATGTAACACCTTCAAGGCCCTATTCTTCTAGAGGATCCAAATACTTTTTCTCCCATTGGTATACTGTGTAGTCATGAGGCTTTTTGTATTCTTGAATCTTTGATATATTTGTTAGGTGATTCCTCCATCTATTGTTGAGTAACCCTCTAGCATCTATAATGAATTTAGAATATCCGGTATCCAAGGCTATTATTCCATCCATGATCAAATTGAGGCTATGTAAATTTAATTCACCATCCTTTTGTACATGAGCAATGCAATTAGGAACAATTTGGCCAAATTATTTTCTCCATTTGAACTGATATTTTTCAATTAGTCATCATCCTTTAATATCCTTGGAAAAAACCACTGCTTCAATGTATGAAATGATTCCATCCTTGTTTTGATCTTTTGATATTCTCCATTTATTTACTAAGATTCATCTATAACTATCTTAACCATCTCCTTAGTTGGCTTCAAAGATGAAGGATCTTCCACACTTCTCTATAATACCCTGCATAAAGTCATCAAGGTATGATGAATTGGCTACCACTTCTTGAAAAGAGGATCTAGTATAAGTGCATGGGATTTCATCTAGCCAATTTCTTGGGATAATGAAGTGTAGGAATCATATACTTTCCAATTTGTCCTCAATCAATTTGATCCTATGATCCAATATTTTTTCCAAGACATTGATGATTTGGTCCCTCACTCCCTCCTTGGTTTCATTATTGGCTTTTTTCATCTCTTCGATCTCCTGTCTTAGTACATTCATTTGTTCAAAGGATGTGCTATCTATATCAATTCTATTGGGTAGTAGGAGGTTGATACAATACTATTTATTTACTTTGTGAGGTCCTTTATCCTTTCAATTTCTCTTTTAGTCTTACATTTTCCATGAATAGTTTATTTACCTCATCATTTAAGAATTTCTATTTCTTTTCATATTTTTTCAATTTGTTTTCCATTTCCTTAATAGCAGCTCAAGTAAACATGGTTGAGTGCATTGTCATGGTTATAGCTTCTAAAGGAGAGGTTTCCTTCATTGTTTTTACCATAGTCGTTCCTCTCATCTCTTCTACCACATCTAACAACTTTTGCTTTTGTGTATTTCTTTGCTTGGTCCAAAATGCCAAGGTCTCAATCTTACGTCTGTACCTTGTACCACTTATCCCCTCATCAAAATCGAATTTACCAAACATCATTGGGTCTTCTTGAGGTCTTACTTGGTCAAGTAAGAATATCTTTTTAGTTCCATGCTTGGGATAATGAGTATATTACTCTTCAAAATTGTATCCCTAGCCTCTTGTGGGATAATATCAACATTATCAATTCTTAGTTCATTGAAAGTCTGGGCTACAATATGATCATGTTGATACTCTTCAACACCCATCTTGTTTATCTCTACCCTTTCTTCAAACTCTCTCACTTTCATTTTAACCTAGAAATCCTTAAATTTAGGGGTCTTAATGAAATAATCTTCAATAAATCTGAGAGCTGCAATTTCCCTCTCATCATCCTGCATTTCCTTTTCTCCTTGCATATGGATATCAATTCTAGTTTCTGGTTTATGAGCTTCAATTTCATGGGTTGGTTGATCAACTACCTCAACATCATCCTTTAAACTCCTCGATACACTGGCCACTTCTTTTGTATCTCCCACTTCTTCACTCATTTCATAGGAGACCAATCTATATGGCTCCTATGTCTTTTGTTTCTTGGAAAGTGGTTGTTTAGGAGGTGATTCTTGAGGAACATGACATACTAAAATAGTATCAAGAGATGGATCTGAAATTACAATACCACTTGGCCTTTTGGGAGATAATTGTTTGGGCCTCTCCTCCTCTGTTGCAGACTTATCATACAATTCATCAAACCTATCAATTATCAAGTTTATCCTCTTAAGAGGATCTACTTGATGAGAGCCACATCACCCGAAACCCACACAAATCACAACAATAGATACCAACACAGAAGATGGGAGATAGAAAAATAACTCACTTTCAATTATTTTCAAAAAATGAAATTAAAAATTAAAAATTTACATGCTATGCCCTCATGGGTTTGATTCATTACAACAAAATCAACTCTGAAAACAAAATCTATTATTCAGAGCCACAAATCTACACTAATGGAGCCATCATCTACAACCCCCACTTAACCCTTTATTTTACCCAATAATCGCTCTAGAATGTTCTAGAAAGTTCAACTTTCCCTTTTGTTTTGGCACCAAAAGTCTCACCGATTGATTTCTTGCCTAGGAAGAAATTTTAATGAAATTCACTTTTTAGTGGGCCAACTTTGCAGGGCCATAAATTTTGATCTGGGTGTTGGATTTGCTATTATAAAATATCATTGCAAAGATCTCGAAGAGATCTACAATATCAAACCACCGGAGTTTAGTTCATTAACTTTTCGAGCTATTTCAGGGCCTCTAAGATTTTTTGTTTGAATTTGAAGTTTCATTAGAGAAATTTCTTGGGATGGAAACTTCAATATCTCCCAAATTGTGCAGGGTATTGGGACAATTGTTTCACGACCGGAAATTTTTTTTAGTTCTACTCCTTGGGGTAAATTTTTAGGTCCATAAGATCCCATTTAGGCCAACTTACTAAAAATAGTGACCGTTTTTCACCTTTTCTGAATTTTGACTATCTTACACCCCTTAAGTGCCATCATGGAACTCAAAACAACTAAAGAAATTAAGTAAAAAAAATTTTTTTGGGTGATGCAAGATTTCCTTACATTGTTGAATGCTCTTGCATCACTGCTTCTTCAAAAAAATACCCCAAGAAGTCATTGTTCTTCTTCTTCTTCCTTTCTTTCTCAAGATTCATCATGATCTCCCATTTTATTTTCCTCTGATATACCTCTTGGGGAGTGAAGTAGTTTCTAATCACATCCTCTTCATAATCCACTTGATGAATGATTGTAGCCTTTGTGAGGAGGTTTTGTCTTATAAAATTCATATGGCCCTCAAGGTAAAAAACCCTTTCACTTCCAGGCCTTAGAGAATATCTTGTCTTAAGGTAATGTCGTAATTCTTCAAGGCTGTCATATCCAATAGATAATTCTTCACATGTTTCCAAGTTAGATAGAAATGCACCCTTCTTTTTTTTGTGCATGACATCCCTTTCCATCCACAACATCTACCACATAAATTTTAAAAAGGATAGCTGAAGAGGAACAAATTTTGGCAATATATGTGGGGCCTGTGGGCCCCCATAAATCTTGATTATTGTGACATCTTACAAAAAAAACCAATCACCAAAGTTATGAGTATGACCTTGTTCTGGTTCCAAAGCCAAGGGACTCAATAGTTGTTGTATAGGTGTGTTTAATCTTGGGGATGAGTGGCCAAGAACTCTCATAACTTTGTACACAAATTCATCATGGAATAATACATAATTAGAGTTTTTTCATTTTCTATCCCATTTATAACACCATCATTGCATAGACAATGAGTTCCTTGGTTGATCAATCATACCCAAGAAAATAATTTTTGTCCATCTATCTTTGTTCTAGTACAATATCAAGTGACATAGTAAAGAATAGTGCCTAAACTTTATAGGGGCCCTATTCTCTCTGACTTGTAGGAAGCCTTCATGCAATGCCTTCTCAAGATATGAGGAAAAGTCATATTCAATGTTTATCTCGGGGTTCTAAATTCTCATAGCCATCATCATCAAACTAATTAGCATTTTTTCTTATGCATCTATCCCAAGTACTTGACAGAAAGCAAAGTAGGTTTACTTGAAATAAGTTTGAAAATTTTCTACATCAAATAGTTTGGTGGTAGAGGGGGAGATAGGTATCACCTTATTGTTAACACCCCTTTTCATATATATGGGGAGTTCATTACTTTTGTGTGTTCTCCTTAACCTAGTATATTCTTCCTCACTCTTTTGCAAGTCAACCTTAGTGAGGGCCTATTTTTTTAGATTGAAGCATTCAATGATTGTAGCTTTTTTTAATATTACCAACAGTGACCCATTTGTTATCCTCACAGACCTGGTAGCAGGTGGTAATTTTTGGATAAAACTCTAATGAACTCCACATATTTGAAGACATTCAGGACAATCAACTTAGCTAAGTCTAATGTCCACAAATTTGATACAGGAATTCTCCCTTCCCTCTTTTCATATAAATGCCAAAACAATTCCCACCCCAAAATAGGAATAAGGGCATCCCTACAACCATGATTTGTATCCTTGAAAACCTTCTTGTATCCTTTGTTAGTTGAGTTAGGCAAGATATCTAAGATAGATTTTTGTAATGATCTCTTTTTAACCTTAGGCTCTTCCTTCTTAGTCTTAGGTTCTTTCCTTTTAGGTGGCATGATATCTAATGTCAACCTCTACTTGAGCTTTCTAAGTTTTTAAATGCAATATTTCAAACAATTCTATGCTTGTAAAGCTGCTTCAATAAGTTTAGTGTACTTAAGAGGTATGTGATAGTTGCAGAACTTCATCCTGTTGAACTCGTAGCTTCCCACACAACAATCCTTGCAATTGAATTCCAAAACAATGTCAATTTCTCAATTTTAATGGCTTATGAGTTCAATCATGTTGTCATTAATATCAACCTTACGCCAAATATTCTGTGATCATATCATATTTTGAGTTTGAATGTGTGCCATTGATTTTTACAAGATTTGAGGGTTGTTAAGAGTTATGCATTTAATACCGCAACTAATAATAATGCCCTAACAGTTTGTACTGCAACAATGCCACCTATTTCTTTAACTAGTGTGGGATAGTGAGGTCATGAATCTTTTTATTTATCAAACTTACTATTGTACCACTGTCTTGAGATTTCTCTATCGTGGGACATCAAGTTAGCCGCAAGATTCCTCATGCCTCATCACAGGGAAGTGGGACTCTTACCACTATACCACATGTCTTAGTAGTCTTCTTCATGGTACTATAGTTTTTACAACACTAGTGCTCTTTCTTATCTCCTTCCTTGTGGGGTGGTGGGTTGTTCCCTGCTATTCAACACTGTTCACTTTTCCTTGCCACAGTATTGCAGTTATAATGTAATTAAGCTCTCTAATACTGCCCAACAACACCTTTATTAGAATACCCCCATGGTATTGAGGTGAATAATTTTATATTGTTTGTTATATACCGCCAACCTGCTAAGGGTTCAAATTGTTGTTGTAGGACTATGGTAAAGGAATTTTATGGATGTAAAATAGCTAGACATATTTTTGCTTAAGTATATATGATGAGTTTTTGGCTTTGTGTAGGTCTTTTAGTGTCAGTCAGACCTAAAAAAAATTATATGTTTGTTTATAGTGGGGAGGATCACTCAAAAATAAAAAGGAATATAAGGGTCAAGGCTTAGGTCATGGAGCTCAAGGTTAATTGTGATGATGGAACTAAGCAAAATTTTAAGGTTCTAACACACCTCATGATGAACTAGGGTATTCTTTTCCTTCATCCTGCTTGTGTTATGTTCTTATGAGTTATTTTCTTGTGAATATATCCCTAAGGAAATTTTGTTTGATACCTGTAATTGTAAACATCTTCTTGTTTTTTGACTACAAATTCTTTTTAATCTATAAACTGAATTCTATTTTAAGTTTCTATTTGTAGTTATTAGCAGATTGGAAAGTCAATTGTTATCAACTTATGAACTCAATAAAGTTTTACTTATTCAAGTTACTAATTTATACATTATTGTTTATTTGGACTTCAGGAAATGAGGAAAATGACTATAAGGCACAAATTAGATGATAGTGATCATAATGTTGAAATTTCAGTGACAGATTATGAGTGCTTTAATAGAGAAAAAGTGGCCAAGAATAATGAATATTTATTACGTCTTGGTTTGACAAACAAGAAAGTTGTAAATCCACTAAATAGTATATATATATTTTTAATAGTGTTTAATGAAATTTTATAGGCAAGAGCTTTGTGTATATAAACATAATATGATATTTTTTTTTGTTTTATAGGCAAGAAAAAGAGTCCAAAGAAAATGTAGAGAAAAAAAAAGGAAAGAAAAGATACAGTGTCACCATCTCATAGAAGCCAACACATTTATGATTCAACAAATGCAATTGGTGAAAAAATAGTTGCGATGATGTGCAACCTAATATAGCACATGGTGATGTGCAACCTGATATAGCACATGGTGATGTGCAGCCTGATACAACACACGGTGATATGCAGCCTAATATAGCACATGGTGATGTGCACCTTGATATAGCACATGATGATGTGCAATGTTGTGATGATCTCTTAGCACAAAGTCTAAGAGAGATTATTGAAAAACATCAGAGCAAATGAACAACAGGTTTGAAAATAATTTATTTAAAATTAAAGGATATGTTTGAAGTGAAATCTATAGAGACTGGTATTGATCTACCTACTCATGCCACACCTGATGTGGCCAAGGATCATGAATTTACCACTAATGAAAGTCATGAAGAGAGACCACTTGCATTTTTGGTGCCTCTAAGTGCACCTATTGCATCTATAACTTGTGATAGAACTAGTGGATCAACTAGAAATACTAGTAGTGGTTTAATAAAAGATGTATCTCCTTTTGTCAAAAGATAAAGATTGAGTCAAGATTTGTACAAATCTACATAAAGGAATGCAAAAGAAATAAAATTAGAAGGAAAAAATCCATTCTTGGTTGAGGTATCAAGAGATGGTGAGCCCAATGGGCCAAATGTTGCAAAGTGGGCCTCCAAGTTGGGTGTGAGATGTGGGGCCCATTTGGATATCTGCAAATCAAGTTTTGCAAAGCAAGATCCATGAATTGTGGAAAATGCTTTTGAGACTACTGGTGGACAAATTCTAGAAAATATTACAAGCAAAAGATGAGAATTTTGATGAACAATTTTAGATGCAATTGCAGAAAAATAATCATGGAAGAAAAAGAGAGGTTAGACTCCACTCTATCTCCCAAAGAATGGGAGGCATTGAAAGAAAGTATGCATTCCAAAGATATTTGGAAAAGAGTAACAGAGGGAAGAAATAAAGAGATAATGTGAGGGTTGGATATACTTTTGGCCGAGGTGGGTTGCAGTCCAAAATGGACAAATTTTTAGTAAGTGTACTTTTTGGTTCAATTTACATTGTGTTATTTATTTCAATTTTTTATTGAATTGACTATATGTTGAAATTGGCATTGTATTTTAGGTGGAAAATAGTAATAGAGAAGCAAGTGCAAAAGATATTGTCAATTATATAGCAACACTAGATCCTAGTAAATCTAAGAGTAGGATGAAGTGGAAATATAGTTCGTCAATAGAGATTTCATCACCATCTATTAAATACCTTGTAGGATCCTCTCTAGATCATGTCAACTCAAATGAAGGGTACCAATAGGTAATGAGTTGCATATTTGGTCTCACTCAGCAAGTTTCCTAGTTGGTTCCCTCCATTAACCCTATAGTTTCTGCATGGAATGAGCATAAATCCATTGATTCAAATGAGGTAAGAGGCTCTATTGATCTCATTTCTTCCTTTTTGGAAATTATATATACAAATTCCTCTTAATATGTAGATTATTGAAATCTGAGCATAGGAGAATCCAACCTAGTTTCTTTATTGTTGGAGTGATCTAGAAAATGTTATTTTGGATAAATTTATAGCTTGCATTTTTTACTTGACTATTGAATGCTTTGTATATTTTTTTACAAGATGGTTAAACCACATGCAAAGTAATTTTATCAAAGTAATAAGAAAACAAAAATGACTTCATGATGTCAACAATGTTGGTGTAATTAATTATTGAATTACACTTTACATAAGTTTACTTAGGCATTATTTAATTCCTAGGTTATAGGTTGTTATCCTTATCTTGCAGAGCTATCTTTTTGCTCAAGATAAGATTGGGGTTATGCATACTTGCTTTTATCAATCAAATTACCTCTTGTAATTATTGTACTTCAAATATATCAATTTGCACATCTTCATGCAATCTCTCTACTTTTTGTTTTTCTCTTTGTGGAAAGTTATTTTTTGGTTTGCATTTCAGATCTTGGTTTCTAACATGGTATCAGAGCCTCGATTTGCAGCCCCTTCTCAGCTTTTTTGGAGGAATACATTACAGAGCTCGTTCAGGGTCCCTCGAGGGTTTCATTCCTTGAGCATCTTTATGGAGCATCTTGGATCAGTTTGGGGTTTTCCATTAGATTCAGAGTGCTTGAAAAAGTTAGAAATGGCTTTTATTTTATTCATTTTGGTCACTGTTTTCCAGATCTGTGAGGGTTTCAAGCTCGGTGATTTTTCTGAGAGAACTGGGGGTCGCCTAATTTTCAGAGCACTTTGGGCCGAAACGGACCTCGTTGTTGGATTCGCAACACCCAAAAACCCTATTTTCATATAAAGTTTGTCCAATTTGGACACAGTCAACCGGAGAGGCAAAAAAATTTGCAGGGAGGCCATACGGCCTCCCCAACATGCTTCACGAGGCACATTTTTGAAAAAATTCAAAAAAATATATTAAAAAATCAAAGAAAATCACAAAAATCTCGATGATTTTTGCGCCTCCAGTTCATTTGGGCTCCGCCGCCCCCACACCACCAATCTGGGTGGTGCCACCTGTGCACAACCTACCACTAGTTCCCACCACCGATCCGATGCTCGGCCTCCGGGCTCCTTCTGCTTAGCGGTGGTCATATTGGGAACTGCGGCTCCAGGCTCCAGCCCCCACCGCCTGAAGCACCTTGCCTTGGTCACATGGATGACTAGGGGCCAAGCCCAGTGCTCTTGTCGTCAGCCCCCTGGTCTGCCCAGGCACCAGGGGCTCTATTTTTTTAGCCCCTGAGGGCTGTAGAATGGGTTATTGGGCAGATTTGGAGCATTTTCGTGAAAACGGGTGTAACTTGGGCATACAGTGTCATTTTTTTGCAAACGAGATATTGTCGAAAAGCTGTTTCAGCGCTCTATAGAATGGTGTAGGTCTTATTTTTTGGTTTTTTTTTTTCTATGCCTTTTTAATCCTTGTAAGTTGCATGTTGCTGTTTTCACTCCCGAAGACCTATCTTTTGACTCGCTTATCCATTTTTCGCGATTCAAGCGGCATTGAAAAGCTGGTTTCGGCCTCTATGCAGATCTAAGGTTCTTTTCAGAAGATGTGTACCTTATTTTGTGCATGCATTCATTTTTGTTTTGTGCACTAGGTTTTCATTTTTGCTTTTGTTTTTATAGTTTCTACATGGTTTTTGCTTTATCTCCTTTTGCAATCATTGGGTATTGTAATAACGAACTGATATAAAGTTCCATTAAAGGGGGTTTCTTGCATCACTCTTTCATATTGGTGAAAACTCGCATGAGTTTTTCTAGTTTCATGTTGTTTCTTTTAGCCTCTTTCTTGCTTAGCTAGACACATCTTTGGTTTGCATCGGTTCACACTTCACATTGGGAGTTTATGGTTATTGATCCACATTGGTTCAAATCCTTCTCAGTTTGAGTGCCATGTTTTTATGGTTAATGTTCCAGAATCTTAATGGTACTCATCTTATGGGGTAGTTTTAGTTTTAGTTTGGCATCGACATTGAGAGACATCATCCAAATTTTGTCATCATTATGGGGGGCTTCATTTTTTTATCTACTATTGCTTATAGATTCCAGGGTTGATCCAGTTTGTGAGTTTTCCAGTGTTCCTTGGCATCGGGTCTACTGTTGCATTTGTGATTCCATTATGGTTTCTTGCAAACATAAGTATCTTTCCTTGCTTGTTGGATTTGGGGTTCTAGTGTTGCTTCATTAGTGTTCTTCCAGTGATTCTTTGCAGCAGTTCATCTCATTGAGGGGGGTTTTTCCCACTGGGTTTTCTCTCTCTTTACATTTGTAAATGGGTACTTGATCAAGCCTTTGTTGTCAGGACCCATCTCACATATTTGCATAATAATTTTCTTCTCCCTAAGTTGCACTTATGGGGGGTTTTGGTGTAATTAATTATTTAATTACACTTTACATAAGTTTACTTAGGAATTATTTAATTCCTAGGTTATATGTTGTTATCCTTATCTTGTTGAGCTATATTTTTGCTCAAGATAAGATTAGGGTTATGCATACTTTCTTTTATAAAGAAAATTATCTCTTGTAATTATTGTACTTCGAATATATCAATTTGCACATCTTCATGCAATCTCTCTGCTTTTTTGTTTTTCTCTTTGTGGAAGGTTATTTTCTGGTTTGCATTTCAGATCTTGGTTTGAGGGAAGAGGCTCTATTGATCTCATTTCTTCCTTTTTGGAAATTATATATACAAATTCCTCTTAATACGTAGATTATTGAAATCTGAGCATAGGAGAATCCAACCTAGTTTCTTTATTGTTGGAGTGATCCAGAAAATGTTATTTTAGATAAATTTATAGCTTGCATTTTTTACTTGACTATTGAATGCTTTGTATATTTTTTTACACAATGGTTAAACCAAATGCAAAGTAATTTTATCAAAGCAATAAGAAAACAAAAATGACTTCATGATGTCAACAAAGCTACCAATATTGATAGTGATAATGATGAACTAGGAAAGAATGTGCAACATGGTCATCACAGTTGTGCTAAAGTTGAGGTAATATAATAGTTGTCAGTTATCTATTTTTGTCATTCTTCATGCTTAAAATGTTCTTTTGGATAAAAAATTATATATTTTTCATTCTTTATTGCATTCTTTAAGTTGTAAGTTAATCTGTCCCAATGTTTGTAATTCTTCTTTTGGACAAAAAATTATAGTTTTTGCATTCTTTAAGTTGTAAGTTAATCCGTCACAATGTTTTTTCATTCTTCATGCTTAAAATGTTTTTTTGGAAAAAAATTATAGCTTTTGCATTCTTTACTT
This sequence comes from Sequoia sempervirens, assembly GCA_007258455.2. Classification (NCBI taxonomy): domain Eukaryota; kingdom Viridiplantae; phylum Streptophyta; class Pinopsida; order Cupressales; family Cupressaceae; genus Sequoia; species Sequoia sempervirens. The sequence goes on from VDFB02270651.1 coordinate 634,713,584, forward strand.
GACTTATATTAATTTTTTACGTGATGATTAAACCACATGCAGAGCAATTATATGAAAGAAGAATAAAAAGAAAAAGGCCCTGTCAATAGAACTCTCTACAAAGCTATACAACTTCATGTCAATGACGTTGATAGTGATTATGATGATGAACTCGATGAGCATGCACATGATATTCATAGTAGTAGTCATGTTGAGCTCGAGGTGACTACTATGAAACCACATGCAAGTAAGTACTATTCAAGTAAGTAATGGTTGTTTTATTATGTAAATATGGTTAATCATTACCTATTTGATAGAAGTTGGTTAGAATAGTAGTGAAGTGTAATTAGCTAGTATACATATATTATGGAAATAAGGGAGAACATATAACTTACATATGGAATCTTAGAGATTAGTTGTAATAGAGTGCATGTTCGGATATGGTGTTGTACAACATTGCATAAATTGATTTATCATAATATTGTAATTAAATAATTATTTAGTTGTGATGCACCTTGGTGGTGTGGTTAATCACACTAGATAATTATTTGGGGTCAACTTGATGTTGTATTGTAAAATTGTATTATTATTTATTGTGTGGAAGACATGATAATAATTTAATATTGGGGAAATATTAAATAATGTGATGTCTTAGTATCCAATATTAAATAAGGGATTAATGGTTTTGTATTCACATAGTTTTGTGGTACATGGTTTAACCTAAACCACTAGTTGTATTTTGTGTGAGCTTGTGTCTATAAAAGCAAACACATATGTAGTGGTTTAGGTTGGTTGAGTGGTTTGGTTGTCATTATTGATTCTTCTTGAGAATGCATTTGTGAAGCATGGCATGGGATGTGTGGATTCATGCTTGGACACATGGGAATGCATTAGAGGGCTTGATTTTTCAGAAGTGTTCATTGTAACTCTTGTATTTGCTTCATGGCTGATTAATATGATGGAGTATGGATACTTTTGGAAGCTAGGTTTTTCTCTCTTGAGGGTTTTCCCAAGGTATATTTTGTGTCATTTTTGATGGGTATGTTGTCTATTATCTTGCATGTGGATTCTAAGCACTTACTTGCATTGTTATCTCTTTTGGGTTATGTGGAAATTTTTATACAATGGCTACAAGTTTCCTTACAAGTGGTATTAGAGCTCTACACTGTGGTGCTAGATATTTTTCCATATTTTCTAGTTTTGACAATGTTTTTCTTGGTGGAAGTTAGGTGTTCTATTTGAGCTTCAAGAGGTGATATCGGGTGCATATGGAATCAAATTTTGGACTTCGAATAGTCGATGAAAAGCTTGTTCAGAGCACTACACAATGGACCAGATTTGGAGTTGTTTTGATATAATTTATTTGCTAATATTATATCTTGAGTTGTTCATGGGTTTCTTTGACTATGGTGATACTATGAGCTTATGGATTGTTGGATCTAGGAGATTTGATGTTGGATTCAATGTATGCTCAGTTGTACATCTCAGATTATTCTCTTTTTGACATGGTTATCAGTTTGGTTGGATTTGTATGCTTCATTGTTGTATCTACAAGTTGTGTAGCATTGTAGGCAGTCTATACTTGTTGCCCCTATGACTTGGACATGGGTTGTCTATGCGCATAGATATTTCAATTTTGATGCATTTTCAATTTTGGTGGCTTGGATTAGTCACTTGGTTTGCTGGTTTTGATGTCATGTTGAAGGTCAGATGGTGTTACCAGGTACAGTCATGACATGAGACCTATATAGTTGACTATGTTATGCAAATATGTGGGACATGGTTGGGTTGAGTTGTTGGTACATTTGATGGTGATCATGGTGTCATGGATGTTTCTTGTACTTTAGATACTTTGGAATGTCATGATGGTTTATCCTAGTGCATTGTTGGTGGTGTTGGATTGGTTCTTGATTCAAGTTGTGGTGGTGAATCTTCTTAGTATGAGGATCATGGTTTAATTTTCTTTCTTATTGAGGATCTCATGTTGCATTTGAGTTATTTGATTGCATGAGGGCACTCTTTGTTTGATCTTTATTAGGACATTGTTATCATAGTGTCATGATAGCTTGTTACATTCCTTGGTTATACACTTTCAGTGGGATCTTTTTGAAAGTGATGGTTTGGCTGTGATGGATATGTTTATGATGGTTTTTGGTGGTTGTATGTATCTTCTTGGCTTGGAGATCTTGGTTTCACTTGTATGTTACTGATATTGCAGTTGAGTGTGTGCAGACCTGGATGATCTTCATTGAGAGTATGGTTTTCATGATGTCATGTGTATCTCGTACCATGGTTCAGTGGGAGTTGTTGGTAGTGATGTGGATGCATCATTGGTATGGTTATCTTCATGTGATTGGGGATATTTTTTCCTAGTTTAGAGTGCTTGCTACTATGTCATGGTTTACTCTTGATGTGCACTTAGAGTTTGGCACGGTACATGTTCTCTTGAGACCAGGATGTTTATATATGTATTATGGTGCATGTGATATCCTAGGAGGAGATGGTTAGATCATTAATATCATGTTTATGTTCCTGATTCATGATTGGATCTTTGACATTCATCGTGGGTAGTTCTCTTTGTATTGGGTACATTGATCATTTGCTTGATTATTTGATGTATTTCATAGGATATGGTATTGTAAACCATTGCATAAATTGATTTATTGATGTAGATCAGGGAGGAAATGTTTGTACAAACACAATTCAAGCAAAATTAATTAACTTTCCAATCACCAAAACTCTATCTTGGCACATTTTCTCAATTCCACCATTATTGTCTTGTAGTAGTGCAAACAACGAAATCTGATCATTCCTTCCAAAATACACCTCAAACCCACACAAAATTAACCTTTTTAGACACCCATTTGGACATATTTCAACATAGGTCAATTGTGCATATTTTTTTTTTGGAAAATCCTCTTCAACAAATGACTAGTACACTGTCCCAAGGCCCAAATAGGCCACTTTTACAAAGGAACACCTCTCCAAACCTTTTACCAAACCCAAATATCTTTGGAAATTCCTTTAACAGGCTACAAAACTTCATATTTTCCAACTTTTACTAGGGAAACAACCCTAAACTCATAAAAACATCAAACTCTTGATTTGGTCATTCTAGGTTTGAAACAAGGAGGGTTTATTGGAAATCCAACCTCTAGACCTTTACTAACCATATCACCACTTCAAACATGTCACAATATGCCTTCAAAAGCTTTAAAAACCTTCACCCAACCTCCAACAATTCAACTTTATCAAACTCCTATTCTTAGGCATCAATTTTCAAGCAAAAACTCAAGAAAACCCACTTAAGGCAACATCTAAAATTCATCTAAACACCCTCCCTGCTAAAAAAACATTCATATACATCTAATACTATGTTAAATCTTCCATTCCACCAAGTTAAAAAGATATATAATGGTGGAATGGGTGTTAAATGCATTTTTTGTGCCTTCAAACCCTTAAAACAAGGTTCTTAACCCGCCTACAATAAAAAAGCTTATAAAAACCACAAATCTTAATGAAAACACTTCAAACTTTAACTATATGGTCAGTAAAAATCAAGAGAGCAACAATTTTTTTGGAAAAACATAGAAATTTAAGAGCTTTTTATGATTTTCTTGAATCAAAACTTCAACAGCAACATTTCCTTGAATTCTAGAGGCATATTTAAGCTTTTACATCTAAAATAAAACCAACTCAACAAAAATTTGAACTTCCTAACCATTGTTCTACCCCAATTTTTCACTTTTGCAACTTTTGACAATTTTGTAAAAATATGACAAAATGAACTCAAGTGACTCCATACAATGTAAATGGTCTATTATGACCTTATTTACCTAACCAAAAGATTCAAAATACCAAAATCTATAAAAATACCTCACTTGACCACATTTGCATAAAATGAACTATGGTGCCCCTGCACCATTTATCATAATATTGTAATTAAATAATTATTTAGTTGTGATGCACCTTGGTGGTGTGGTTAATCACACTAGGTAATTATTTGGGGTCCACTTGATGTTGTATTGCAATATTGTATTATTATTTATTGTATTGAAAATCATTTGAACAACAAGTTATACAATGAGATCAAGGAGCAACAAGCTCCACCCCCCCATAGATAATAGCAGGATCAAGCCCCTCCCATTAAAAATACAGCCTATGGCTATTTACATAATCATTACATACCAATTTCAAAAAAAAATAAAATAGTACAAGATATCCTGCTAGACTGTTGCAGCAAAGGGTCCAAGTGGTTGCCAACAAAAGTCACTATGCTGAAGGAAGAGCCTCGATCTGATTTACAGTAGAAGATACCAACCTGTCTACCACTGAGATAGCAATTTTACTGCCCAAAATGCAATACCAGCCTCATGACCTACAACAAAAAGGAACTTCTGTCTATCCAAGAGATCCCAACTACCCTGCCAAAATGATCCAAGTCCACACAAAAATATAACAACTTCATCTCCTTAGTTTGTTGCATCCTCACGGCCTGTTGGATCCTTCATACCCAAAAGAACCTCTACTGCTTCAATTTCTTCTAATTGTGCCTCTCTAGCAACCTTTTTATTGAACACTTTTTGAAAGATCTCCAATGCTTGGAGAAAGATATATGTGTTGGGCTTCCCTAGTTTCCAAGTATGCCCAACTCTGGCTTCCCTCATGGTGGGTTGAACGTTGCCATCTTCCAAGAAATTGAGAAATTTGAGTTTGGATGCCTTCATAGCCAATGTGACCTGTACAACAATTTTTTGGATGATGAGTCCTCATGAGGACTCAGTAAGTACCCTCATGTCCCCATTAAATCTTTCATTATTCCTTGAATTCCAAATGTGCCATAGAATTTTTGTTGAGAGACAAGACCAAAATATAGTTTGTTCCTTGCCAAATTTATTGCTGCTAAATAGAATAGTTCTATCCATTCTAAGAGTGCCATTACTACTCCAAACATTTAGCTAGTTAAAAAACAAATTCAAAACTTCTTTTGCATATATACATTCAAAGAAAATATGAGAGATTGATTCTGGAACTCTACACATTCTACAATTTTCTATTTCATTAGTATTGTTTTTGTATGGTAACCTGTGGAAGATCAAAAGCCACCTGAAACATGCCTTCCTCGGCACAATTATTTTAACCCAGTTACTAGATAGAATTTTAGACCATTCAGTGTTATGCAGGTTCTTATTCCACTTGCTATTTAGGTAGTCATATGTTTCATGCTGTTTGGCAAGGGTATTATAGATAGTTTTAGCATTGAGGCTCCCAATGTTGGAGCCATTAGTCCAAAGGAACTCTTGGAATTGTTTAATATTGTCTTTAGTGTTAACCAACCATTCCAAACCTTTGCATGCTTTTCTCAAGAATGTATATGTCCTCCATTGGGTGGCCGGTAAGTGAAACTTAGTGCTCATCTAGTCCCAACCTATTAGGTGGCCCTTGTTCAAGATGTTATAAAAGTGCTTAATACCCTTGCAATTCCAAGCCTTCGTTGAGCACCCCTACAGGAGGGCTAGGGGTTTCCCATTATGGTCAAGATTCCACCAGATAGAACTATGAGTATAAACTAGATTTCCCTGAATGGCCTGAGCATTACAAATGCTCCCTTTTACCACTTCCCATGCTTTCCAAATGCTCCTGAAAACCACTGAACCTTCTGGGGTTATAGGGAGGGGACAACTGAGGAGGTCACTAAGGGGGAGGTTCCTCCAACTTTTTCTGATCTTTGGGGTTGCCCTTTGAACATTGCTCCTGACTAAGACTTTCCACGGCTCATTACCATCTAAAGCCTTGAAGATCCACTTAGCAGCTAGTGCAATTCTCTGGATCTTCAGGTCCTTAAGACCCAACCCACCTTCAGATTTGCTTACACAACACCAACTCCACTTTACAACATGTCTCTTTCTACCCCCTTTTCCATCTAACCAGAGGAATCCCTAGATTCTTTTTTGAATCTGATCTACCTGGTAGCTGAAAAAAAGCCACATCGAGGAAAAATATAGACTATAAGAGGAGAGGATCTTTTGGAAGACTTGTATTCTTCCTACCAAGGTAAGATAATTCTTGTTCCATTTCTCCAACTTCCTCTCAATTTTGCTTTTAATCCATTCCCTAATTTCCTTAAGGTTCGGGCTCACTGCAAAAGGGATTCCCAAATATCTCACCTATTTGCATGGGCCTCCCCATTGTATACCAAACTTATCAATCCAATCTGGGGGCCTATCATGCCAACCTAGGAAGATTGATTTAGAGATTGATTTTTTGCACCTGAAGCATTGCAAAATATGTTTAGTTTGTTCATCAAATTGGAGATATTCTCTTCTTTCAGCAAGGGGAAAAGAGTTGTCATCTACAAATTGGACATTCAGTAGTTCATCATTGTTTGGCAGTACTATGCCTCTTACCTTTGGGGAACTCATATCGGTCTTGAGAACATAGTATAGTGCTTCTGATGCAATCACAAATAGTGCAGGGGCTAGTGGACATCCTTGCCTGATTTATATTTCAAGAGAAAACTCTTCAGTAAGGGAGCCATTTACATCAACCTGAGCAACTGCATCTTTGAACAAAGTGACTACCATGTTACAAAAGTTCTGTGGGAACCCAAAAGCTTCAAGACTGAGCCTTATAAATGACCATTCAATCATGTCATACGCTTTTTCAAAATCCAATAATAAGATAGTAGCTTCCTGCTTGGTGTTTTTGGCCCATTCTAGAGCTTCCCAACTGGTAAGGAGGTTTTCCAAGATATATCTGCCTTTGATGAAGTATGTTTGAGTTGTACTGATGAGTTTAGGCAGAACATTAGTTAGTCTCCTTGCCAAAATTTTGGCCAAAATCTTGTATGAGACATTTAACAGTGTTATGGGTCTCCAGTTCTTCACTTGGGTCTTGTCCCCATCCTTCGGGAGCAACTTGATAATACCTTTGTTGATGTCCCTCCCCAGAGAGCCCATCTCCAACGCCTCCTTGTAGACATAGAAGAGGTCCTCCACTATCCACTCCCTGAAGGATTTATAGAATTTTGTTGGAAGACCCTCAACACCTGGGGTTTTATCATTCTGCATGGAATCAATTGCTTTTTGAATTTCCTCTTTGGACACTTCCTGGCCCATATTTTCCACCTCTTGCCCTTCTAATTTCCTTGGGATGATATCATTGATTAGCCTCCTTGCACTGGCCCCACCACTTCCACCTTCCTCAGAGGAGAAAAGGTTTTTGTAGAAGAGGAAAAACTAGTTCTTAATTACCTCTTGATCCCTAGAAGCTCCCTCACCTACCTAAAGTTGTTCTATGTGCTCCTTAATACTTTTTTCTCTTAGCAAATTAAAAAAGAACTTTGAGCCTTTATCACCTTTTTCCAACCAATTAGTCCTGGATCTAACCTTCAGCCCCTGAATTCTACTATTTTGCAGCCTTCTCAAAGAGTCCTTGGCTAAGGACATCTTGTTAGCTAGGTTCTCATCTGGGGTCTTTTTGGAGCCCTACTTCTACTTGTAGCAGATTTTCTTGCAGAAGACCCTCCAACTTCCTGTTGTCCATTGCTTTCTTTCTACCAACAATCTGAAAAAGAGTTTTCCACCCCTTGAAATTCAAATTCCATCTTTCTATGGAACTTTTTCTCTTGTGTAGGCAATTGTTTAATATTCTAAGTGTTTTGATGGCATCACAACAGTCTTTATCTTGTAGCAGTTTGGTGTTGAGGAGAAAGCCCCCATCTTTTCTCCTCACAACCCTCGGTCCCTTATTGAAGGATATCCTTATTTTTATGGGGTGATGATCAGATAGGGTAAAGGGGTGAACCTCCACTTTGCACCCATCTCTAAGAGTCTCAGGGATGAAGAAATCTTTGTTCAAATAGAATCTATCCAACCTGCAATAGATCCTTTTGCTTCCCTTTTGGGTGTTACACCAGGTATACCATATGTTGGGGAAGTCCTTCTTTTGCCCCTCTAGTGGGTCTATCAATCTCAGTTTGTTCTTCATTTTCAGCTAGAAGTATTTCTCGTTGCCCTTCCAATCCATATCAACTCCACCAAGTTTGTCCTCTTGTCTTTCAATCATGTTAAAGTCCCCCCCGAGAATCCAAGGGAGGCTGTCAAGCTCACTTAAACATTTTCATACATTAATCCTTTCACTATATTCATTGGGGGCATAGACTGAGCAGATGCCAAACAAGAGGTCTCCTTTTTTCAATATTACCCAAACAGAATGATTGCAAGGTGAGACCCCTTGCCTAACCACATATTGTCCCTAATCTCTGGAGAGGATGATTGCTTCCCCCCTACCTTTCTCATGATGGGTGACAAAGTGGATCGAATCTCTCCATATGAAGTTGAGATTTGTATCCAACATGAATCCAGTAGCTTTGATTTCCTATAGCAACACCACATCTTTCTCCTTGCAACTATTGAGGAATATCCTAACAATTTGCTTCCTATTTGGAGACTCAAGGCCCCTTACATTCCATGAGATACAATTAAGAGTCATTAGGGCACTTATTTAAGGCTTGTTCTTTATCAGACTTGAAGTTTTCAAAAAATTTAGGGACCTTCTGGTCAACTTCCAATATTTTGGGAATTGGGCTTGTAGTAAAGAAACTTAGTTTCTTCCTTTTCTATTTTGTCAGGAGTTTGAGATTTCCTTTTCTTTCAGGGATTATAGTCTCAGTCCCTTTCTTTGGTCTTCCTCTTGACCTATGGGGAATGTCTACCTTACCCTCTCCCTCAATGATTCCCTTAGGAGTCTGCTCCCTAGTAGCCTCAAAAGGTTCAGTGGCCTCCGAGCCCTTATTTGGAGTAACATAACTATTCATGTTTTGATCCTTGATACCCTCTTGGCAAGAGAGAGCACTACCTGGGCTGGTTGTGTTGTTTCTGGGGAGTTCAACCTCGCCCCCACTTACACCAAACTCTCCATCATTGGTGCACTTCTTACCATCCCCAGAATGGGGATCACCTAGACCATTCTTGGCCACATGTAGATTTGCAACAAGTACATGAATGGTGGTAGGTTGGTTGCAAGTGGGCATCAGATTGGTCTCCAAGGCATTAATTATGTTTTTCACTTTTCTCGGCTTTGTTTCTGCACTTCCCAATACTTTCTTTTTGTTGGGGTCTTCCTTAGAGATTCTGAAGTTTTTAAAGTAGTAATATTCACTGTTAGGGACAAGATTCTTTCCTTCCCCCCCATTTGATCTACTTCTTGGTTTCTCTATTGCCAGCTGTTGGGAATTTTTCCTCTCCTTATTTGTTGTCTTATTCAGATTGGAGTTGCCCTCAAATAGTGCCTCGGTTTCCTTGTTTAGGCTCCTCTCCATGTTGTCCCTTGCTTGGGAGTCAAGTTTGGAGCCTTCCAGTGGGGGGGAGGATGTTCCTCACCCTCTAGGGTTCCATTCTTCATGGGAACTGAGGCGTCCAAAGATACAGGGTTTTTGATTTGTGTTTCCAGTTCCATTCTCTCCGATTTGTGATCCATGTCCCAGTCTGAGTCTATACCTGTTGTTTCAGAAAGGTCATCACTATCCCAAGAGTTGTCCTCTATGTCTCCAGACCATGGCTCTGAGAGGTCTTTGGGGATTTCAACTATTCCATTGCCACCTAGAGTAGTTAACAATGGGGATGCCTCTATCCCCTGAGCACATTCAAGGTTTGAGGAACCTGGTGTAATTTCCTCATGTTCTATATTTGTTTTCTGAAAACCACACCTGGCGGTTGGTTGATTGTGATCCTGATTGCTTACCTCACCATTTGATTTACAGGGGCTTGAGGCATCATGGTGTGCCCTAGTTTTTTCTTGGTTTTTTTGGTTGACTCTTTATATTGCTAGTTTTTTTGGCAATTAGAGGACAATTCCTCCTTATGTGCCCTTCTCTCCTACAAAGATAGCAGGCATTCAGACTGCCAAGCACTTCAAGGCCACACATTTTGTCTCCATTTCCTAGTTTAAGAAGCAAGGCATCTGGTAGATCCACTCCGGGCAGGATCGAAATCAGGACCCTGACATCCACATGGGGAAGAACGAATATGGTGTTGTAAATTCTTAGCAGTTTTCCATATGGTTCAAGAAGTAGAGGGATAAATGCCCACAGTCTTAGGGGTACGTTTTTTATGACCAACCATCTAGGGCTAGACAAAGCTAGAACTTCATCTTCCAGGGCATTAGGCGACCAAGCCACAACCCAAAAAATGTTACCCCCAATATTCCAAAATTGCTTGTTTAGGGTTTTTTGCTGCATCTCATGATTCTTCAGAAAAATGACATAAAGCCCTTTTTGTATCATTCTACAGAAAGAAAATGAAATCCCCATTTTTCTCCCCCATACATTTTCCAACCACTCATCCATAAAATTTATCGCTGGAACCTTATTTATGTCCTTGGCAGCCAAGAAAATAGCAATGTTTTTTAATTTACTATCTTGTTCACACAAAGCATCTATAAGTTTCTCATTTGGAACCATAATGTCAATTTTTTGGGGGCAGGAGGGTACTTACCTCTTCCGCATCCCCCAAACTCCTTTTTGACACCATCTTGCACTGAGAAACCTGCACCCTCTTGGAAATTTGTCTCCATGCCAGCCATAATGTCCCAGAACGACCTCGGCTGAGAGTGGTTTCCGCCTTCAGGAACCGGTTTATCAGAGGCACCATCTGGGGGGCTGAATATCCAAACATAGTTCCTCTGACAGCTTGCCAGGTCTCATTAGCGAAACCAGGGAGAGAAGACGTCGCCACTCTGAGGCCCATGTGGAGGAGGACCAAGCCTCCCCCACCTACACACTCTGAGAAACTACCAAACTGTAGGTTGCAGAGCAAAGTCCTTCAAAACAAGAAAATAAAGGTATATAAAAACTCGTATTATTATTTATTATCTAGGAGACATGTGATAATAACTTAATATTGGGGAAATATTAAATAAGGGGTTAGTGGTTTTGTATTCACATGGTTTTGTGGTACATGGTTTAACCTAAACCACTAGTTGTATTTTGTGTGAGCTTGTGTCTATAAAAGAAAACACATGTGTAGTGGTTTAGGTTGGCTAAGTGGTTTGGATGTCATTAGTGAGTCTTCTTGAGAGTGCATTTGTGAAGCATGGCATGGGATGTGCGGATTCATTCTTGGAAACATGGGAATGCATTGGAGGGCTTGATTGTTCAGAAGTGTTCATTATAACTCTTGTATTTGCTTCATGGCTGATTAGTATGATGGAGTATGGATGTTTTTGGAGGCTGGTGTTTTTCCCTCTTAATGGTTCTCCTAGGGTATATCTCGTGTCATATTTGATGAGTATGTTTTCTATTCTCTTGCATGTGGATTCTAAGCACTTGTTTTCATTGTTATCTCTTTTGGATTATGTGGAAATTGTCATACAATGGTTGCAAGTTTCCTTATAGTGCATACATAGATTTTGACAATGCATTAGTGCATTATGTTCGGGGATGTCATGGTCCTCAGTTGGGGGGACTTCATTTCCAATCCATGCCCCTTTTGTGAGTACTCATATAGTCTAGAACAATTTTATTCTTTCCCTCCATTTGTTTGTACCCTATAATGGGTTAGTTTTTTTTCAGAGTAAAAGTTGCTTCTTTGTTATTCAACAAAATAAAAAAAAAGCACATACAAAAATGGATTTGATCCAAGACATAATACATTACATACACCTGTCAAAAACAATATAATGTGTGTTTTATATCTCAATATAATGTGTATTTTTTTGTTTTTGCAGATTTTTTTTTTATAAACTCCAAGAAGGCGATAAAGTTGAGGTGTTGGATCTGTTTGATGGTGTTGTTGTCGACATCGAGCAGATTCACTAACCATCTATTGTACATGGAGTCAAATTGAAAGAAACATGAGCTATAAATGTAAATATTTTAAAGGTCACAAGTAACATACCCCTTACTTATGAAGACAAAATAGTTGGAGTTGTCCATATGAAATAGAAACAAGGGATCTTTGCATAGTGGCCACTAAAATATGTGAAAAAAATGACATAGTTGATGTTTATCATGTACTAGTTGTTAGACAACTTGGCCCTCTACTTTATGCAATAGTTTGAATGTGTTGTTTATAGATCTTAGTTTTTTTGTCTGTTTTGAAGTTGTATAAGCAAAAAAAGGCATTGTAACTCAATTTTCTTAGTCACAACACTGAGAAACACACTTTCTAACACATTTTTGAAAGCAAAGAGACATATTTCTATCTTGTATGTGCTGTGAGAACACCTTGACAAAAATTAGTGAATAAATATGACTAAATATAATGATTATGAAATTAATAAACAATGTATCAATATACTACCAGTTGATAGAAATTAGTGAAGAAAAATAATTAAATAAACTACCAAATTGATGAAAATGATGATTAAAATTAATGAATAAAAATGACTAAATGAGTGACCAGTTAACAACAATCAATGACTAAATTAATGACTAAATATATCAGTGAATACAAAATGACTAAATAAGTGACTAGATTACAACAATCAATGACTAAATATATCAGTGAATAAAAAATGACTACATAAATGACCAAATTATAGCAATCAATGACTAAATATACTACCAAATTGATCAATCAAAACAACTAATAAATGACTAAAAATGGTTTAGTCATCAATTCAGTTGTGTTATAAATGACTGGCAATAAATTTCCAATGGTCATGTGATCATGTTTGATCATTTATATGCAATTTTTAGTAGTTTTTTAATCATGTATTGGTGTTTCTATACTAGTTATGGGATCAACTACTAATGGCTATTGGGATTAAAATAACCACTTTTAAGATGGAAGATGTGGTTGCTTCGCTATTGTTAGAAGAAATGTGGAGGAAATCTTCTGAGATGGCCGAGGAAGCTCTTGTTGTTCAAGGAAGATCAAAGGAGAAAGGAAAGAAGAAAGATAAGAAGTCTAAATATAATTTAGAGGGGAGATCAGTCTCTTGGTAAAAATTCCAAGGTGAAATATTGGAACTGTGGGAAGACTGGACACATTTGAAAAGATTGTAAAGAGGAGAAGAAGAAGAAAAAGAAAAAAAATTATTCTGATAATGGATCTTCTCAAGATGATGTACATGCCTTCATAGTAGCCTTGGTGATTTGTGCATTAGGAGATGTGTGGTTAATTGAATTAGTTGTGTCTTTTCACATGACCTCTTAGAGGGGTTGGTTTACAAAATACAAAAAGTATAATGGTGGAAAGGTGTATCTAGGTGATGATTCTCCCCTAGAAATTGTTGGCCATGGAAGAGTCAAGATTCAATTTCTTTATGGAAGAGTGAAGGGAATCAATGATGTGATGCATATACCAGGTTTGGCTCAAAATTTACTTTCTGTAAGTATGCTTAATGATGCTAGTATGCAAGTCTCTTTCTCGAATGGTGTTTTAGAATGACTAGAGGCTCTATGGTGTTGGATAAGGGTGTATGAATTGGCACTTTGTATAAGCTTGATGCATGTGCAATACAAAGCAATAGTGTTTCTGCAAAGTCAAGTAAATCTGATTAGGTAGAGAAAGGAGGTGTTGTTCCTGAGGGCACAAACTCTTTAGAGATGGAGCTCCTAGTAGAGAAAAAAATGGTGTGGCATCAGAGGCCTAGCCACATTGGTGAAAAAGGATTAAAATCTTGGTTAAAGAGCTTGATGATTGTAATCTTGAGTTCAATTTTTGTGAATTTGCATATATGGAAAGTAATATCATGTTTCACTTTATTTTAGTCCTCATAAATCTTCTAGTATTCTGGATTATATTCATGCTGATGTGTTTGGTCCAGTTAATGTTCCTTCACTTTCAAAATCTATGTATTTTTTTTCGTTCATGTATGATTATTCGAGGAGGAATTTTTTTTATTTTCTCAAAAGTAAAACTAAATTTTTCAGTTGATTTAAGGAATTTAAAACCTTGGTTGAAAATAAGACTGGTAGAAAGATTAAGTGTTTGAGGACGGATAATGGTGGTGAGTTTTATTTAGTATATTTCGTTAAGTTTTGCAAGGACTAGGGAATTAAAAGGCATAAAAAAAATCCTTACACTCCACAGGAAAATGGAGTTGCAGAAAGGATGAATAGAATGTTGATGGAAAGGGCGAGAAGTATGCTAAGTAGTGTTGGTCTGAAACAAAAGTTTTGGGTTGAGGTTGTAACTACAAAATGTTATTTGATTAATAGATCTCCCACTTTAGCACTCATGGACAAGACTGTTAAATAGGCGCATGACAACTGAGAGGGGGGGTGAATTAGTTGTCAAAAATTCTTAACTTAAAACTTCAACACTTATCAATTCCACAACCAAACTATTTTTTTATTAAGTATGAGCATGAAACACAAATAATAGAAAGTAAATCAACACAATAAACAACAAATTTTTACCTAGAAAACCAAATGAGGGAAAAACCACGATGAGGGTTAACTCACAATATAAAAGATTATAAAATGGAATAGAAAGGCTCACTGCCAAGGGCTCATTGCCCAGAAGAGGACTCACTATCCAAATACAAAGGCTCACTATCTGAATACAAAGGCTCACAACCTACAGAAAGGAGTCACTATCCAATAGGGAGGCTTACTACCTACAGATACAAAAGAGAACAAAAGATCCACCACAACAATTAACACACATTCATAGCCTTGAATAAAGGATTGCAGAAACCTTTAGCTCACTACCTTCAGGAATCCAACATAATGAAGAATTGTTGCCTCAACACACTTTCACACACTTCTGCTCTTATGATTTGTGGCTTACTTTGTCACTTTGTATCACATTGTCATGCAACTCTTCACAATTCGTCTTGCATTTATACAATCTTCAACCTTAAAACCTTTCTCCAAGGTTGGCCACAAAAATCTCATTTCATAAATTCAAATTAGGTCGGCAACACAACATTCCCATGGTGGAAAGGAATGAGAGTGGACTGATAAAACATTTAACCAAGACCAAAAAATAAAATGTCTTGGATCAACCACACGCTTCCTTAATTAAATTTAATTCTTCGAATGAAGTGTAAACACCATGTCAGCCAAACCTAATGAAAAAAAAATGAACATTGATGTACACACTTCCTGACAAGAAGATGACATGCAGACACCACAACACACTTCATTATGCATGAGAATACATCTCAGATTCCTCTAGATACATTTGCAACAAGTGCAACAAGCTTCAAATACTAAACACCTTCGACCAATCCATCTAGACTATGCAAACATACACTGAAACATGACTTCCAAACCACCAAACCTTAAACTGCTTTGCCAAAACATAGAAAATATCTTCACAAGACATATCTCAGATCTACAAGATCTAAAACAAAACAATGGAGGATTGTAGAGAAAAAAAAATTATCCTAGTCCACAAAAGACCAACTCTTCCAGAACAATTCACATATCGATGAATGTGACTTCCACATACCAGCAAACCAAAAGCTAAAACTTAGGAGATATCCCCACTAGACCATCATTATCAAACCTTTAGATCACAAGCATAGGATCAACATAGGAAAAACTCAGAGCACATTCATCACTTCGACTTCTATTCTTTATTCATTTTCTCAAAATCATTTGGGAACACAAAAATTCAACACATCTGCAACATCATAAATATAGCTCCATGTACTCACAAAATCTCAACAACATCTTAGCTATACATGTACAATATGCAACATGCTGAACTATGTTGAAATCAATGAAAAAATTATTGATAACACCACCAAACTAGCTCAAACTTGCAACAATCTCCCCCTTTGTCATTGATGGCAACATATGGTGTGAAAAAACATCAAAGTCAACATCCTTCACAATATCTTGGGAGAAAACCTTCTCTTCTTCTACAACTATTTTTCACATGAATTTCTCTCCCCCTTTGACATCAATGGAAAAGAACAAACACTTTGATCACTCCCCCTTAGGAGTGCACTCATACTGCAACAATAAAAACCTTTTTTACTCCCCCCTGTAGAGTAGACCCATGTATTAGTCTAGATGAATGAAGAATCTGTGAATCCACTGGACTGGTGCACCTTCATGTACACCTAGTTTGGAGGGCCAATGACCCCCAACCTCTCCCTAAGATGCTCAAAAGTATCCTTCGGAAGATCCTTAGTAAATATATCAGCAATTTCTTCCTTAGTTCTCACATACTCTAGTCTGACTTCATTCTCCAACACCTTTTCTCTCAATAAATGATATTTGATAGATATGTGTTTTTTTCTTGAATGAATAACTGGATTCTTTGAAATATTTATAGCACTCATGTTGTCACAAAAAATAGGAATGGGATCATCACATATTACTCCAATGTCTTTCAGAGTTAACTTCATCCACAACACCTATGTGCACCAGGATGTTGCAACAATATATTATGCCTCTGTAGTGGATAAAGAAACTGAGTATTGCTTCTTACTCAACCAAGAAACCAATCTTCCACCAAGAAAGAAAGCACCTCCACTGGTACTCTTCTGGTTGTCCACACAACCAACCTAATATGCATCAGTATAAGCACTCACGGTGAAATCAACACCCTTAGGATACCATAAGCTATGATCTAGTGTACCTTTAAGATATCTAAATATCCTCTTTATAGCTATAATATGTGCCTCTTTAGGATCTTCTTGAAATTTGGAAACTATACATATTGCATGCATAATATTCAGTTTGGTAGCAGTAAGATACAACAGTCCACCAATCATAGATCTATATTTTCTCTGATCAGTCTTAGTAGATTCATCATCTTTGCTAAGTTTACATCTGGTTACCATAGGAGTACTAACCAGTTTGGAACCATCCATCCTAAACTTCTTCAACAACTCTTTTACATAGTTAGATTGTGAAATGAATACCCTTTTATCAGTTTGATTCACTTGTAGACCAAGGAAGAAATTAAATTCACCAATGATGGACATCTCAAATTCTTTTTGCATCTCTTCAACAAACTTTTTACATATGCCTTCATTTCCATCAAAAATGATATCATCAACATATACAACTACTATCAACATTTTTTTGCCTTGCACTTTGAAGTAGATATTTTTGTCAATAGAGCCTTTGGTTAATCTTTGCTTTGTCAGGTATCTATCCAATCTTGCATACCAAGTTCTAGGAGTGTGCTTCAGTCCATACAATGCCTTCTTCAACTTACAAGCCATGTATGGTTTTTCAGATAACTGAAACCCTTTAGGTTGTTCCATGTACACTTCTTCCTCCAATTCACCATTCAAAAATGTTGACTTAACATCTATCTGATACACTTTGAAATCCTTGTGGGCAAAAAATGCCAAAACCATCCTAATAGCTTCCATTCTATCCATAGGGGAAAATGTTTCTTCAAAATCTATACCTTCAACTTGTGAATATCTCTTGCATACAAGTCTTGCCTTATTCCTTACAACTTCTCCACTTTCATTCAGCTTATTCTGGAGCACCCATTTTGAACCAATTACATTCTTATTCATAGGTCTAGGGACTAGTTCCCATGTTTGATTCTTTTCTATTTGCTACAACTCTTCTTTCATAGCTTTCATCAAACTCTCATCTTCACATGCTTCACTCATAGACTTAGGTTCAATTTTAGAAAGTAAACATAGATTTACCTCAGCTGCTACATTACTTCTTTTCTTCACACCTTCACTTTTATCTCCAATTATTTGTTCCTCTAGATGATTCTTCTGTACATGCTTAGGATTCTTCACAACAGGTTTCGACTCATTATCTTCTTCTTATTTAGTCTATTCTTCTTTCTCTTCTTCTTCCTTCTCCTTATTTTCCTCAGGTACATGTCCAAAGATAGGATCATCAGGTTCAACTTCACTTATCTCAATAGGTCTACATATGTCTTCATCAACTTTCACATTAGCACTTTCAATAATCTTTCTCAATCTTTTATTAAAGCATGTATATGCTTTGCTAGTAGTAGAGTACCCAAGAAAAATTCCTTCATCACACCTAGCATCAAACTTTCCAAGATATTCATCATCTCTTTTAATGTAAAATCTGCTTCCAAACACCTTGAAGTACTTCATAGTAGGAGTCTTACCAATCCATAGCTCAAAAGGAGTCTTTGTGTTGTTGCTTCTAATCTCAACTCTATTAAGAACATAAATAGTAGTGTGTATTTCCTCTCTCCAATACACATCTGGTACATTTGATTCTTTCATCATGGTTCTTGCAGCTTCCTATACTATCTTGTTTTTCCTCTCAACTACCCCATTCTACTAAGGAGTTCTTAGAGAAAAAAACCGTCTCTTTATGCCATGCTACTCACATAATTTATTAAACTCACTAGAAGTGAATTCTCCACCTCTATTAGATCTCAAACACTTTATTTTCAAACTTACTTCATTTTCCACTCTTGCTTTGAATACCATAAACCTATCTAGAGCCCGAGTCTTTTCTCTTAGAAAAGCAACCCATGTCATTCGAGTATAATCATCAATAAGAAGAATGAAATACTTGTCACCATTTAGGCTTCCCATTCTAGTTAGACCACAAAGATCAGTGTGAACTAGCTCCAACATTCCAGTAGTAGAGTGCTCTTTTCCATTAAAGTTGCATCTTGTTTGTTTCCCCAACTAACAACTTTAGAAAATAGTATT
The DNA here is from genome assembly GCA_007258455.2 of Sequoia sempervirens. NCBI lineage: Eukaryota > Viridiplantae > Streptophyta > Pinopsida > Cupressales > Cupressaceae > Sequoia > Sequoia sempervirens. Next base: position 634,732,148 of record VDFB02270651.1, read on the forward strand.
AGCATGTCTTTTAATTCTAGGAAAACCTCGGACAATCTCTTTTGAACTGATTTTGACCAGATTATCAAAGTTTACATGTCCCATTCTCTAGTGCCATAACCAACTTTCATTGACTTGAGATACAAGGCATTGAACATCAACTCCCTTCAACTCATAGATGTTTCCATGAGTTCTTCTTCTAGAAAGAACCATATCTCCATTTCTGTATCCTTTTCTGATTTTACAGGTATTATTATGAAACACAAGTTTAAAACCATTGCTACACATCTAACCAACACTCAAAAGGTTATGCCTCAAACCCTTCACATAATATACATCATTAGTGTTGTGCACTCCATCAAAACTAATTGAACCTTTCCCACAAATATTAGCTCCTGAATCATCACCAAACATGACTAAATGACCATCATAATTTTCAAGTTTAGTGAACTTACTCTTATCTCCAGTCATGTGATTAGAACATCCACTATCAATTACCCAGTAGTCTTCATCCTGTCTTGCATGAAAAGCGGTAACCAAAGTACCTTCCATCCTATTCCTCTTATTCTCTAGAGCCTTCTTGCTTGCACATTTTCCAAGGTTAGCAGATACATATTTACTTTCCAAATCTAAGAATAAGCATTCACTATCATCAACCTCATTTTCAAATTCATCATCATAGATTCTAGCTTCTTCTTTAACATAGTACAACTTCTTGTATTTCTTATCCTTCCTATCCTTATCTTTATGATCATTTTTCTTCTTATGTACATCTCTATTCAGACATCTTGAGGCATAATGACCAATATTACCACAACTAAAACATTTAAAGGGAAATATACCTTTATACTTTTTAGTGCCTTTCTTCAACTTCTTGGTGAAGTTTACTTCGAACTCATCAGAACCATCACTCTCTGAATCATCTTCAATCTTAATTGCCTTAAATTTTGTCTTTGTCTTTTCTTATTTCTTGAACTTTCTCATCTCAAATGCTTGCAAGGTGTTGAATTTAGTATACTTCATAGGATCATACATCTCTTAAATAACTAAGATCTTATCACTGTAGCAATATGGTAGGGTGATCAAGATCTTCTCAATAATATCTTGATCGGTTAGCTTACCTCCTTGATTCGTAACTTCATTTGCTATCATCTCAACTCTCTAGAAATAGATTGTAAACTCTTCACCTTCTTCCATTTTCAAATTCTCAAATTTTCACTTTGTGCCAGCTTCTTTGTTAATTTTACTCTTTCATTTCCTTCATATAGTTCTTCCAACTTCTTCCAAACATCATAAGCAATATCTAAAGAAAGAACCTTAGTTCACTCAGTCTTAGATAAAGCACTATAAATAGAATACCTCACTTTCTCATTCTCCTCATAAGTAGAAACCTCATCTATAGAAGTAGGACCATTCACCAGAGGAGTATACTTCATCTCAATAGCCTTCCAGGTCTTGTAACCAAGAAAAACAATATATCCTCTCATCTACACTTTCCAGTCACTATAATCAGATCCATCAAACATAGGGATCATCAACTTGTGTGCCATTGGATCTTCCTTAAGTAGTTAAGCTCTACACCAAAGAACCAAAGCTCCAATACCAATTGTTAAACAGGTGCAGGACAACTGAGACGGGGGGTGAATTAGTTGTCACAAAATTTCAACTTAAAACTTTGAACACTTATCAATTCTACAACCACACTATTTTGTTATTAAGTATGAGCATGAAACACAAATAACAGAAAGTAAATCAACACAATAAACACCATATTTTTACGTGGAAAACCCAGTGAGGGAAAAACCATGGTGGGGGTTAACTCACAATATAAAAGATTATAAAATGGAATACAAAGGCTCACTGCCTACATAAAGGACTCACTATCCAAATACAAAGGATCGCTACCTAAAAAAAGGACTCACTGTCCACTAGGGAGGCTCACTACCTACAGATACAAAAGAGAAAAAAAGATCCACCACAACAATTAACACACATTCAGAGCCTTCAATAAAGGATTGTAGAAACCCTTAGCTCATTTCCTTTAGGAATCCAACACAATGAAAAACTGCTACCTCAACACACTTTCACACACTTCTGCTTTTATGATTTGTGGCTTACTTTGTCACTTTATATCACACAATCATGAAACTCTTCACAATTTGTCTTGCATTTATACTGTCTTCAACTTTAGAACCTTTATCCAAGGTTGGCCATAAAAACCTGATTTCATAAATTCAAATTAGGTCGGAAAGTCAACATTCCCATGGTGGAAAGGAATGGGAGTGGGCCAATAAAACATTTAAACAAGACCAAAAAATAAAATGTCTTGGATCAACCACACGCTTCCTTAATTAAATTTAATTCTTCGAATGTAGTGTAAACACCAGGTCAGCTAAACTTAATGAAAACACAAATAAACATTGATGTACACACTTCCCAACAAGAAGATGACACATGGACACCAAAACATGCCTCATTATGCACAAGAATACATCTCAAATTCCTCCAGATACATCCATAGCAAGTGAATAAGCTTCAAATACTGAACACCTTCGACCAGTCTATCCAAACTATGCAAACACACACTAAAACATGACTTCCAGACCACCAAACCTCAAACTGCTTTTCCAAAACATAAAAAAGACCTTCACAAGACATATCCAGAATCTGCAAGATCTAAAAAAAAATAGCAGAGGACTGCAGAGCAGAAACATTTCTCCCAGTCCATAGAAGACCAACTCTACGAGAATAATTCACATATCGGTGAACGTAACTTCCACATACCAGCAAAACATAAGCTAAAACTTAGGAGATATCGCCACTAGACCATCATTATCAAACCTTCAGATCTACACAAGCATAGGATCAACATAGGAGAAATGTGGAGCACATACCATAGCACATTCATCACTCTAACTTCTCTTCTTTCTTAATTTTCTCAAAAGCACTTGGGAACACACAAATTCAACACATTTGCAATGTCATAAAGATGGCTCCATGTATTCACAACATCTGCAACATATTGAACTATGTTGACATCAATGACAATACCACCAAACTAGCTCATACTTGCAACAAAGAAACCTATGGAAGCATGGTCTAGTAAAAATCCCTCATTGATACATATTAGAGTCTTTGGTTGTGAGGAATATGCCTATGTGCCTAGTGAAAATAGATCTAACTTCGAGAACAAGGAAATGAAGTGTATCTTCATTAGTTATGGCATCGGTGTGAAAGGGTACAAGCTTTGAAACCTAGTTATAGAGAATGTGTTGTATAGTAGAAGTGTGGTCTTCCATGAACTGAAACCTTCTATAGTTGATCTACAACTAGAGGTGAAAGAAGCTGATAATAAGGAGGTAGTTGAAGTTCCTTTTACTCTAGATAAGGATTTACTATGTACTCCTAGTGGACCTATTAATGAGGAAAGCTCAAAGAGCTCTGAGAGTTCTAAACAAGATGAAGAACCTCACCCTCATCTTATGAGGAGGTCTATGCGTGTGAAGTGGAAACCTAAAAGTTTTGGTTATTATATGTTGGATTCCAGTTGTGCCTATACTTTGTTTGCTAAAATTGATGAGCCTAAGACCATTGGAGAGGCTATGGGTATGCTTGATTCAGATTTCTAGTTGAAATCCATAAATGAGGAAATGGCATCTTTGAAGAAGAATGAAACATGGGATTTGGTACTTTTGCTTGAAGCTTAAAATCTTGCTGGATGTAAATGGGTGTTCAAGAAAAAGATAGGTCTTGATGGTAGTGTTGAGAAGCATAAAGCAAGGTTGGTTGCAAAAGGATATTCCTAGGTGGAGGGGATTGATTATGGAGAAATATTTCTCTTGTAGCTAAACTAACGTCTATCAGATTTATGTTGTCACTTGCAGCTGCATATGACTTAGAAATCGAGCAGATGGATGTGAAGACAACATTTCTTTATGGTGATTTTAAGGAAGAGATTTACATGTCCCAACTAGAGAACTTCATTGAAAAATTTAAGGAAAACTTGGTTTGCAAATTAAAGAATTTTTTTTATGGTTTGAAGTAGTCTCCTAGAATGTGGTACCAGAAGTTTGATACCTATGTGTTGTCTTTGGGGTTTGTGAGATCAAAGTTTGATCACTATGTTTACTTTAAATCTGAAAATGGTCATCTTATTATTTCCACGTATGTGGATGATATGGTGTTCATTGGGAATAGTAAGGGTATGATTTCCGCATTAAAATCTCAATTGTCAGCATAGTTTGAAATGAAAGATCTAGGTTCAACTAGTTATATTCTAGGGATGGAAATCAGAAGGGATAGGGGAAATAGAAAACTTTGGATCAGCTAGGGAAAGTATATAAATTCTATCCTAGAGAGGTTTAATATGTTGGATTGCAAGTAGTTAGTTGTTCTAGTTTTGTAGGGAATGAAACTTTCAATTGAAGATTGTCCAAAATATCCTACTGATATGGAGGACATGAACAGGGTGCCTTATGCAAGTATAGTTGGCATTTTAATATATGAAATGGTCTGTACTATTATCCCCCAATTTGAACTTGAAAATTTTAAATTTTTTAATGTATTCCTTTACCTACCCTTGATACTAAAAAATCACAAAAATGATCAAATTTGAAGATTCATAGATGATGGTCTAAAATCCTTTTATAGGCTTGATCCTAGCTTCATTAAACCCAATCTGACCAGTTTTCATGTTTAGTTTCCCCACCATTTGTAAGATTTTTAAGCTCACATTTCTCCATCCCAGATCTGCAAATGAAGCAAAAATTAGACATTTTGGTTGTTGGAGGTCAAATGTTTTCTGGGTTTTTCGCTATGGTGAAGAATAATATTGTTGTTCAAATTTCATGAGAAATCAAGCTATTATATGGTAGATATCAAAGTTTATGTCGTTTAGCCAAAGTATGGTTTCAGGGGAAATAAGTGAAGGAGTTGTCGAGAAATTATTTCACATCACAAATTGCTTCCATTTCACTATTGGATTTGACACCATTTTCCGACGGGTGTTCGTCAATCGTTCAACAAATCTCTGTTGGAAGAGTGACGCAATGGAAAAAATATTTCCGTCACTATTTTTTCGTCGCAAGGCCGACGACAAATTAAATGTCGAAATAACGGCGAAGAATCGTCGGTCGGCAGCATCGTGAGATACCTCGGGAGTTTGTCAGAATATCGACGAAAGCTTTGTTTATCCACCGACGAATTACACTAGAAGTTTGTCGTCGGTTCGACGAAATGGGCAAGCAGTAGCGTGGAAGCAACGTGGAACATTCGTCGAAATAGCGACGAAATACTAAAGTAGTAGCGTCGAAAGAACACCAAAAGTTCGTCAAATGTGCGACGAAATAGGCAAGTAGTAGCATCGGAACAACACCAAAAGTTCATGCACTTTGCGACGAAATTAGCAAGGAGTAGCGTCGGCTGAGCACCAAAAGTTCGTCGAAAGTGCGACGAAATTAGCAAGCAGCGTCGAAACAACGCGAAAAGTTCGTCGACTTTGCGACGAAATTAGCAAGGAGTAGCATCAGAAGAACACTAAAAGTTCGTCAAAAGTGCGACGAAATGGGCAGGGAGTAGTGTGGTAACAACACCGAAATATCGTCAGAAGGGCGACGAAATGGGTAGGGAGTTACGACAAAAACGTCGTCGCAGCTATAGCAACTTCGTCAAGCCTTTCTGTTTATTCGTTGGTGGTTATCGTCAAAATTGTGACGAAGAAGCAAAATTTTAAAAATATATATATATATATTCATGGAAATGTACCATTGCGGAGATTGACGACTGATCATACATACAGACTGCATATGGTTTGATGTTTCAAACGATGCATTTCTTATATTGAAAAGTGCATGACCTTATTGAGCTTCTCTTTGTTTTGAGTATAGTTTAATATTCTCTACTTAACAAGGCCAACCACGTGACGATGGAAGCTCATTTCCCCCCCCCCCTCACATCACTCTCAATTCCCCATACCCAATCATATAACATTAATCATTGATTCATCCATTAATAACATATAACATTCATTGATTCATCCATTAATAACATATAACATTCATTCAATTAACATATAACATTCATTAATTAACATATTCACATTCATTCATTAACATATAATAATCATTCTTTCAGTTTTTACATATTATCAAAAATATGGTTGTCATGATATGATTACAATCACTTTTTTTTTTGTTTCTTTTTGAAAGCTACATAAAGCTATAGTGGAGTATCGTTTTCTAAATCAATATATATCCCCTCTTTAGTTGTTCTCGCCTTTCGGGTTGTG
>VDFB02270651.1:634738512-634770443 GCA_007258455.2 Sequoia sempervirens
TAAAAGAATCATTAAAAACTCTAGGCCAGTAGTAACCTGCTCTGAGAATTTTGTGTGCAGTTGTTTTCTCTGAATAATGTCCTCCACAAACTCCTTCATGCATTTCACTTAGAACATGCTTGGCCTAAGACTCATCCAAACATAATAACAGTATACCATTTCTATTCTTCCAAAACAGATCTCCATCCATGAAAACATATTTTGATGCTTGCAACTTCAAAGTTCTCTTTTGGTTGTTACTCAATCCCTCTGGAAATTTCATGTACTTAAGGTAATGCATAATATCAGTATACCAAGGAGTGTGCCTGATGCTTGCAATTGCAGTCCCTTCATCTACATTACAAACCTGATTAGCTTCAATATTTTATTTTTCCATCAATCTAGCCAAACCTTGACCTCTCACTAGCTTAGTAATCTGTATCTCTAAGTCAAATTCCTAGATCTTGTTAATCCATTTGCATCTTTTTCCTGTCACTTCAGACTGTGTCAAAATATCCTTGACAGCTACATGGGGGACATCAGCAATCACCTTTGCTCCAATGAGATATGGTCTGAATGCTTTTGTAGCTTTTGCCAATGCAAACGCCTGTTTTTCCATTATATCATATTTCAATTTAGACCCTTGTAATGACTTACTGAAGAAAGACACAGGCTGTTCATGACCATCCTCATTCTTCTGTAACATTATAGTAGCAATAGTATGCATTGAAGCAAATGAAAATATCTGAAAAGGCTTTGCAAAATCTAGAGATTTAAGTACAGGAGCTTCCTTGATGGCCCTTTTGATAGATATAAAAGTTTCCAAGGCTTCTACAGTCCATTCCATTTTATGTCCTTTCTTCAACATTTTTGATATGGGCTTAATGATCTCAGCAAAGTTAGAAACAAACCTCCTAACAAAATTAATCTGTCCAAAGAATGATTGTATAGCCTTAACAATTTTAGGGACAGGAATTTTATCAATGGCCTCAACCCTCTCAGGATCTATTCTAACTCCCTCTTTTGAAACAATATGTCCCAAGAGCTTACCCTCTGTGACTGCAAAATGACACTTCTTAGGATTTAAGCTGATACCATATTCTAAAGCTTTTATAAATACCTTTTCCAGATGTTGCACATGATCTTCAGCCTTCTTTGAATAAGCAGTCAGGTCATCCTGGTACACCACCATGATAGCATTGATTAAATCTACAAATGCCACATCCGTAGCTCTTTGGAAAGTAGCTCCTGCATTAGTGAGACCAAATGGCATTCTTATGTATACATGAGTTCCCCAAGGAGTTGTGAATGTTATCTTATATTGCTCAGATTCTTTGAACTTGACCTGGTTGCATCCTGAAAACCCATCCATCATGGACAGTAGTTCACACCCTGTTACCTTATGCAATATAGCCTCCATATTGGGTAGAGGATAATTGTCCTTGGGAGATGCTATATTCAAATTCCTGAAGTCCACACATAATCTGATGTCTCCATTCTTCTTCCTCACAGGGACCAAATTTGAGACCCACGTTGAGTGCCTGATTGGTTTGATGATTCCCCCATCTCTGAGCTTTGTCAACTCTTCTTGCATTTTAGGCTCATATGTTGGATTTATTGGTCTTTGCTTCTGTCTGAATGGTTTGGCGTCAGGCTTCAATGGTATTTCATGCTGAAATAAATCCTCCCTGTATGCTTTTAGATCTTCAGAAGACCAAGCAAAGACGTGCTTATACTTTCTCAGTAACTCTATCAACATTCTTCTAATTGTAGGGCTTATCTTCTTTCCTATGTATACCTTTCTTGGTGCTATCTCAGTCCCCAAGTTAACTTCTTCAATATCTTCCTTTCTGACTGGTGTCTGCTTCATGAGAGACCTATCATTTCCATCATACAGCCGCTCCAATGCCACTAAGCCCTTAGGAAGCTTATTTGTTTTGAGTTGTAAGATCTCCTTGCCAAACACTGTTTGCTTCCCATCCACTTCCTCAACAAAAGCATTGAAGTCAATTTCCTGGGCTTCATATTGATCTATACAATTGAGGAATTTCAAAAGATCAGTATCATCATTGAAGACCTGCCAACTATAAATATTATTAGGAACAACAGGCCTTGTCTTGAACTCAATCTGTGAAACCCCAGCCAATGTGATATCATCTCTTTTGGGTGCCACATTTGCTAAAAAATCAGCCATTATATTCTTTGACCTGTCAATCCACTCAATTGAGAAGGCACCAAATAATTCAATTATGTCCCATGCAACATTCCTATATTGCTTTAATATTTTGTGCTTTGCTGCATACTTGGATTTAATCTGTGAAACAACCAGCTCAAAATCGCCTAAAATAGCCATCAACTTGATTTTATGTTTCATAGCTATGCTCAGTCCTATCAACAAGGCCTCATACTCTGCCACATTGTTTGTACATTCAAATGCTAATAGAAATGAATATTTAAATGTAATACCTTCAGGTGAAACAAAAACAATCCCAGCGCCATTACCCTCTTGGTTGCATGCTCCATCAAAATACATCTTCCATACTTCATTGCAGCTTTGTGCCACATGCTTTTCAATTGGATCACTATTGGTTAATTCTGGCTGGGCTGATTCAATCTTAAAACTTCCAAGATCAACATCACAAAAACAATTGATCCGATCTTGAGGTACACAATCAACAAGCTAGTTCATTCTTGGCTCTCTATACAACTTGACTTCTTGACCATTCACTGGAATAGTAGCATAAGATAAATCAAACTAGATGTTTCCCCCAACTGTTGTTGTCCATTGTCTTGACAAGAGCATACCAAACTGCGGAGGAGTATCAATCACTGTGATATCTATATTATAAGCCACATGTGGATAAGTAGCCAACTTGACTTCAACTCCTTTCATAATGCCTACCACAGGAACAGGCCTGTTATCCATTGCATAGCATTTCCCTTCACATGTATCAACCCACATGCCAAGCTACTTCATAACTCCTACTAGCATGATATTTATAGCAGCACTAGAGTCTATCATGCAATTTCTCAGCAGTTTGTTATTTATAAGCAATGTAGTGAAAAAAGGATCCACTTGAGGGGGAGTTGTTAATACATCACTCAAGCAGACTTCTGGGATATTTACTTTCTCCTGCCTATTGACTGCTTTAATTGCTACACTATTCTCAGAATTCACATGTCTTTCATTTCCATTCGTTATCAATTGAACAACAGTGTCCCTATATTCTTTTATTTTCATCATTTCAAGTAGTGGGACAGACATTTTTACCTAGGATAACGCCTTAGTGAAGTCAAAAGAGGAGCCCTCCACCTTAGCAATTTTCTTCAGTTCTGGAATTTCTCCTTTGTTTTCTTCTTTTTCCTTTTTATTAAGCTGGTCAGGCATTTGTATCTCTTTGTGTAATTCCTTCACTTCCTCCTTTTGGAAAAGCTTCTGTTCACTCTTATCATGCTATTTATTTTCTGATTTCTTAACAGTTCCTTGTGTTGCCTTCTGGTCCTTCATAAAGATTCCCCCAGGAACACCATCCTTCTCATTTACTGTTCTGATTCTCAACCAGTATTTATTCCTTGCTTCCTCAACTACATCAACAGTCAGTCTCTCTATCTCTTCTTTGGTGAGTCTCCTCATACTACATGGAGCAGGCGCCTCAAAAAAATGTGGCTATGTGTAATCTTCCTCAAAATCAAAAAATACCTGCTGTTTAGCCATATGGACATTATATTTCTGATTTGAAACATCATATTCGTAACCTTCATCCTCTAAAGATGAGTATCCTTCCTCAGCATTGTAAAAAGCATTTGAAGTCAAATAAACCTTGTGATCCTCTCCATTATTTTCCATCAACATTCCCTCCTCTTGCATCCTTTGAGCTACAACACAATAGTTTGGAGAATGTGGTTTATCACAAACTTCATAGAAGTAATTATTACTCACCATGTAAGTTCCCTTCTTGCTCAATGGATTAGGAGTCTCTTTGTTTCTAGGCCTAGCTGTTATAGGTTTTCCATCCTTCCAGTTTGTATTATAAGGCATATCATGCAACCTCGGCCTTTCATTTTTGTATGTGTTCTCCTATCTGTACTGATAATTATTGCTTTGCTGAGGAGGCCTCGGGTTATCTCTTTTATTGACTATACTAGCAGCCTTCCTGTTGTTTTCAATTGTTAATGCTATCTTCTGAGCTTCAGCTAGATCTCTTGGGACCCTATTTCTCAATTCATACCCTATTTTAGGATCAAATGCATTTAAATAAACACTCAATGCTATAGAATCTGGCAACCTTGATCTAGGAGGCACTTTAGTCTGCAACTTGTTGAATCTTCGGTTGAAATCATAAATTGAATCATTCTGATTTTTCTGAATTCACATCAACTCATGAAGAGTTGCATTTGGTGCATTTAGATTCCCATATTGTTCTAAGAATTGATCTTGGAATACTTGAAGAGAATTGATTGAGTATGCTTGCAAGCTGTTAAAGCAATCCCTAGCATCTTCAAGAAGTGACATCATAAACAACTTCATGTGTAAATCTTCATATGGCACATCTATGTCTTGGATGAAGATGTTCAAACTCCTTAAATGCTCTTCAGCAGTGATTGCATTGCTCCCTGTAAATTTGGGCACCATACCCCTCCAACTGCCATCCATAGGATAAGGGTATAACTGAAAACCTACTAAATCAAACTGTCTGATCCTGGTTGTATGCTGGTGAGGGGGAGGAATAGGTGGACACTGATGCTAGTGCATGGGATTATTGTATTGTGCATTATATTGTGGGATAAAAGACTAACCAGGAGGTGGATGCATAGTTGTATGCTGTGTGGGAATATGAGGTGGATGATTTGGCTTATTATAGTGATTTCCTATCTGATGATGAAGAGACACAAGTGGATCAAAAGGCCCTGCATTATGATTACCCTGCTTATGAGGTGGTACATACTTTGGGGGGCAATCAGTTGTCTGAGAAGTAATTTGGGCTTTCAGCAATGCAGCCCTTAGCTCCTCTATCTCCTTCCTCTGTAATTCAAACTGTGCTTTTACTTCCTTAGCAAGCTCATGATCAATAGAGTCATTTTGGTTACCTTCCATCTTCTAATCATATTCATGCTTAATTCTGATTCGTTCAGCCTCCAGTTCAGCTCTAAACTCAGCCTGTTTCTGAAGATCGAGAAAAAAGAAAGGATTTCTTTGATCTTCTGGAGTACAAGGCTCTACACTCGAATCATTTTTCCATGTATCATAGCGATCATATGTTTCACAATGTGCTCTTGACGCCTTGTCTTTACCTGTTAGGGACATTTCCTCACTTATCCTTTTTCCCTTATCAATCTTGTCATTTTTGTGTGTCCACTTACTGCTACCAGCAGGAGCTCTAGTATGATCTCCCCTGTATTGAGATCTTGTTCCATTCATGTTTGAACAGCTGCAAATTTTTTGTCAGAGTTGCCACTCACTTTTGTCAAAATGAGAAAAACTTGATGTTTCTTATTCCCAGCGGAGTCTGTATAAAGTTCTTGACTCTATGATTAAGGCCTTGATTCTGAATGTATCCCCAACAAAGTCGCCAATTTGTTACCTCTCAAAAACGCAGGTAAAGATACCTCAAGAGGCTACTAATCTCTTGGTATGTTTTAGGGTAACAGATAAGGTTGAAAGAATTCAACCTTCTACTCTTCAGGTGCTGCTAAACCTAGGTGGTTGTACCTTACTGAATGAAGCAGACTTGACTTATGATTATCTTTCTTGCACAATTATTTGTCCACAATGGAAAATGGAAGTGAACAAATGTAATCAAACTTGATAGCAATAGCAATCTTCTGATCTAAATCCTAAAATGCTTAATTAACAGATATAAAGAGAACAAATGAATCTTAATGATGAAACTGCAAAGACCAGTGCCTTATTGGGTAGGCAGAGTCAAATGAAATCAAGATGAGGAACACTCTCTGGAAAAAACTCAAATCATCTGGCATATATTATGTTTACAACTTGTATAAACATGCAATACTGTAACTACTAAGCTCTACTTTAACAATCCAAATGAATCTCTTTGATTACTGTGATCAATTAAAGGATTTAATTTTTACTTGAAAGAACCAATTGATTAATCACACAAATACAACAAATGTGCATTGATAAACTGAACATAAACTTGTTATGTCAATTTAAACAACCAAAAAGAATCAATCTTGGAGACAACTTAGCATTATTTTTATTGAATTCAACAGACAATTGACACCAGACAAATGCAGCAACATCAAGTGATTTTCATAAATACCTCCATTCTGAAATCATGCAACAATAGTCTCTGATATGATAATTTTATTCCACTGTACCTACTTGTTGTGTATCAAATATCTAACAACTCCTGATTTTACAATTAAAAAATGCCTATTTATACACCAACATCAAGAAAATAAAACATATTGAAATTCCATGTCGGCCTTCCAAAGAATTCGGGCTCAAATCAAGTCGTCTAGCAACGGTAATTTAGCAATTTACATGTCGGCCTCAGTATTTGAATTTTTGTTTTTCATCAGTGAAACTGTCAGTAAGACATATCGTATAGCTATGCTGAGGCAATTCAATCATTAATCACTCTGCTTGGTGTTACCCTCTTTCACCATGACATAACAGAGTCGGGAAGATGTCCTGTAGATCACTTTATGTTTCACTGAGAGCTCTTTTACCATTCGTGTGTCATTGTGACCTTATGATATCGGGGAGACGTCATGTAGACAAGCCTTTGTTTTTCCGAGAGCCCCCGTGATCAAACTTGTCGCCGTAACATATTGCTCTTGGAAAGACCTCTCATAGAGCACACTATGTCACACTAAAAGTCATCGTCCATTCTGAGTCGCTGAGACAAAAGAACACTCTCGCCGACAAGGTCCTTCATTGTTTTCCATCGGCAAGACCGAAAGTCACTCACCGAGACCTCTTATCGAGAACCTTAACCTCTTACCGATACATGCATCCTTCTGGCATTGATCGGTGAGACAATGTGAATTCGCTATGACTTACTCTGAAGAAAAAGTCTCTCACTAGCGAGCCTCATGTGTAATATTGGCGAGATCGAAGGTCATTCGCCAAGACGTTACCCTGAAGAAAATCTCCTGCCGATATGTATATGCATCCGCCACTGGTCGACAAGACTAGGTGAGTTTTCCAAGACGCTTCATCGAAGGAAAAACTTTCACCGATGCATCTCCATATACTGGTCGGTGAGACATAACGCACTCAGTAAGACCTCATTCCGACGGTATAACTTATGCCGATAGGAACCTTTTCTGTCGTCGAAGCAACGTGAATGTCTTGCCGATAGCTACCAGTAGGTGAATGTCGATTGCTGTAATAATGAACAAGTCCTGCCGATCATCCGCAACAAACATATGTTAATAGAAAAGCATCACGGGTCGGGGAGACCTAGATAGACTTATGCCGACATGGACCACAACATGAAAAATGCATGACCCGATGGAAACTATGGGACCATATGGCAAAATATGGGTGAAATATACATGTAAAATCATCAGATTTTTACAGCTCCAACAGAATGAAATACTAGAGTACCTCTTAGCTTGTAGAGTTGTTGAATATTTATTAGATCTCGTTATGATGGATCCAACCATTGATTCTAAGAGATTAGAAGGGTGATGATGAACCCAATTTTCAGAATGAAAAGTATATTCAAGGCATACCATGGAGGGTAAGAAAGGAAAGTAATAGTCAATAAACTATTGAAAGCCAACAAAAGGGAATGATAAGTCAATTCAATTTGGGGAAAGAAAATGTTTGCGAAGAATTCCACTTTAAGATGATCTAATATCATGGAAATACTAATGAGGGAAGAAGGAGAGTGGATCGACTCAGATAAAGTACCCCATACAACAAAGTTTATTAATGGATTTCCAATTTGGAAGAACTTTTGACCCATAATTCATGATTCAAAGACCTACAATTGAAGTCCTATATGACCACAACAAGGTTGGTAAAGTTAAGAGGATAAGGTATTAAAATTATTGGGAAAGGTAGAGAGAAGGTCAAAATTTATGACCAATGAGAAAGAAATATTTGCAACACAAATTCCATATGAAATTGCTTCAAAAGAATAAATTGATAATATCATTGATACTTTGGAGAAATATAGGAATCATGGAAGGCAAGAATATTACCTATGCAATAGAAAAAGGAAGAATTATATACTCATGGTATGATTTATAGAGAAAATGTTCATACTTGAAAATTATGTAAGTAATAATTGTTGATATCTTTTGGAAGACAATATAAAGTCAGCATGATTCAATGATAATTGTTACTTGAACTAGTATACATGATCATTGAAGGAAATACATTCAGCTGAAAATTGGATTACAACTTTGGAAATGAGTGAAGTACGAAAGAAATCCAGGATATGGATATCCTAAAAGGGAGGAGTTTAGCTCCACCATCAATGTTTAAATATTAAATTTTGAGAACCAAATATGACATAAGTCCATGGAAGAGGTTTCACTTAGTCGGGTTGGACTATTATGAATCAAAAAAAAACCTATGTAGCACTAGTAGAATTTGGAAAATAAATGAATATGTGACTAAAACTTTTAGTCACAATAACTAAAAATGACTAAATTCTACTAATTTTTTACAACTCGGCTATAAATGAGTAAATAAATGACTAATTTGCTCATTGACTAAAAAATTAGTTAGTCACACAAATAAAAATGAATAAATATTAAGTCACAATCCATTTGAATATATTATTGAAGCAATCAAGAATCAATAGTGTTATTCCTAATTTCCATTTTAATAAACATACTCTAAAACTTTTTTCAAAACCTTATTTTCAGGCGTAGCCCACCAAAATGGAGAATTGAAATGACATAATTTTAATTTTAATAAACATACTCTAAAATATTCATTGAAACCTTATTTTTAGGCGTAGCCCGCCAAAATGAAGAAGTGAAATGGCATGCTTATGCTCTCCTTGTAAATAGTCAAAGCTAGTTGGGTTCAAGCTTTTTAGTCAAGAATGACAAAGAATGGTAAGCAGATGTGTGTGACAAGAGGCATAGGATTCATTGCTACTTATCTCATTCCTTCTCTACTCAATAAGGGTTACATTGTTCGCACTACTGTTTGTAATCCAGGTATTTAATTGACATTTATTTGCATAATTTCAAATTCCTTTAGATGCTTTTGAAATATAAATGTATCCTATATAGGGTTTAGAATGATTTCTTTTAGTTTGAAAAATAAATAAATGATGTATTTGCCTATGATTAGATAATGTGGAGAAGATAGGGTATGTATGCGATCTACTTGATGCAAAGGAAATGCTTAAAATAATAAAAGTAAACCTGTTAGAAGAAGGTAGCTATGATGAAGCAATAAATGGAGTGGATGGGGTGTTTCATACTGCTTTCCCTATTATAGTACCAAATGATCACAACATCATGGTAGGTTGCACTCCATTGGATTTTTTATTTATTTTGTTTTGATGACATAAATTAGTTTAGTTTTATTCTTTGTGAAATGTATTTCCAAGCAGGAGGCCTTCATTGATCCTAGTTTGAATGGGACTCTCAATGTCCTCAAGTCTTGTTCAAGATAATCCTCTATAAAGAGAGTCGTCCTTACATCCTCCTGCTCAACTATCAGATATAACTACAATACTCAAGAGATTTCTCTTTTAGATGATTCACATTGGAGTAATATAGAATACTACAAATATTATAATGTGAGTATAAATACCCTCCTTTGAAGATTTTATTTCACCATTTAGAAGCATTGAATTTCTTGTACAAGAGCAATTAATAGGCACTGCTTGCTATGTGTATAAGAGAAAAATTGATCATCTTGGTATAAATAGTAAAATTCCCCAAAATGTCTCCATAAGCTTATCCATAAAAAAATTTACTTCTTAGGTTTAATTCACATCTGCATATTTCTAAATTTAGGGTATGTTTTTCCTACAACTTTGGTATGCATATGCAAAAAATCTTGCTACGAAAGAGGCCTGGAAGTGTGCAGAGGGGAAGGGCCTCGATCCAGTTGTAGGAAACCCATCATTTGTTGTTGGGCCACTTCTTGCACCTGAACCTACCAACACTCTTACCTCAATCCTAAATATAATGAAAGGTTGGGGCTACGGTTTAAAACTTTGAGAGTTGTGAGTATTTAAATGATTATTAACCCAGATTTTTAAAAAATGTACATTTTATAAAATGGTTGTAGGCTCTCTCATGAGCATGTTCCAAACATAACATGAGAATGTTCATAATGGAACCTAATTATCTTCCTGATTCAAATGTTTTGTTTCAGACATTTTTCAAACATTATAAGTGGATCATAGTTGATTTGAATCTATCACTGTTATAAGCCATAAATTTTAATAAATTGCTAATGGTGCAGTGGTTCATTAGTGAGTTGCCAACAAATGATGAAAATGAATGCAATGCAACCTAGATGAATAAAATGTATCATGCATTTGTATGGAACTTGAATTGGCCATTTTTTTAATGAAAAATTGTAAATATATTGTGCAATATATGTTTATGAATGCAGAATTTGAAATGACACCTTGGAACTTGTTTGAATGTTTGAGCGAACAACCAATTTAACAAGAAACTAGATAATAAATTATTGATGTGATCCTACTAAAAAGTGGCTTGTTTTAATTGGAATTTCTCCAGGATCACCTGAGGTGTGTACTATCTAATGACCCTATGATATTATTATATTCCTTAATTGATGGGGTTTACAATTGTCATTGATAGTAACAAAATTCTATGGATAGAGGCCACAACTTGTTAAGGGGAACATGCAGTTGTTTTTTGTAGAGCTGCAGAAAATTCAAGCTCTAGAAGCCCTGTAGTTGCATTTGCATCATTTAAGGTAAAACTCTCTTCCAGTCTTTGAGATTATTTTCTCTACCATATCAAATGCTTCTTTCTTGTTGTGCTTCCATTTTCATCTTGTCTCTAAAATCTGTGGAGTGTTTCCTAATGTTGATTTTTTTTTTCTGTAGGTTGTAGGAAATGAAAATCCTTCCATCCTTAATACCTTTTCTTCAAAAATGATCACTGGAGGGAAGTTCACTTCAAAGTTACACTTGATTGAGTTGGGTTTTATAAAAGTATTAGGCCAACCTAGATGGGGTTATCTCTTAACATTGGTATGCAATGCTATCTAAAGTTACATGATTAAACTCTGTATAACTTCTCTACATTTTCTGATAAAGAGTTTTTGAGCACTATGGAGAAATTCTTGTTTTGTATGTTGGAAGGCCAAGTAAATTTTCTTGTAGATTTTATTGTGATTTGGTGTATATTTTAGGAAATCAATTTTCAGAATCGAGCATTTATCGAGCCATTACCTGTGATTTAATTTGTTACACATCCATTGGGTAAGGATATGATGGTTGGACTTCTCTTTGATACTGACTGTGTAAAGGTATCAACTTTCTCATCTTTTAGGCCAACTTTTTATTTTCTGAGATATACTGATATCCTAGTTTGTTTATCATTATATCAAATGGAATAATTAATGGTGATTAAAAAAAACTGCTCAGTGAGTGGAAGTACATATGCTATTTAATTACTTTTAAATCTATTTGTGGATTCTCACTATTGTTTATATTCAAAAAAATAGGTTATGCTAGAATCTTGAACTTATGTGTCTTAGCTTGCTACTTTATCTGTTTAAGGAAACTTGTTATATTCTCTTCAATGTTGACGAGAATCTTTTGAGGATTTATAGATGCTTTTATGGAGTTCTTTGAATTAGATTTAATGGGACACAATTTTTGAAATTTCTTATTTTCCTGTCACTATTTTACACACTAGATATATCTACACTTTTTGATGAAGATAATTACCCCTATCATTTCAAGTTAGGATTTTAGCCCTTCCTAAAGGCCTATCTATGATTTCATGGTCTCTGCCAAAAATAATTTATTTCCATTTATTTACTGATTGTTGTTGGCTCTTATTTTTCTCAAAATTAATCTTGCAATTGGCCATTTGGAACACTCTTTGTAGCCTCCTCTTTCACCTTATGATTTTGATTTTATCCTACTTGGAAGGTCCATGATTTGATAGAATTATTTTTTATCCAAAAAATATCTTTTTATTTTCTCTATAAACCTTTGGGTGACTTTAACATGGAATGGGGTAAGATCGGGCCCCATTCTAAATATTTATTAACATTGATCATCCTTGAATGTACCCAAAATCATTCGATAAAAGCCTCACTATTTCTATTGGAGTAATGTGTAGCTTATTATAGTGAGGAAGGTTTGAACATGGGTCAGAATTTCTGGATGCTTCTATTTGTTGTGGTTTTGTTGCTAATATGTGGTCATTGATGTCAACACTATTAGCATTAGTGTATTTGAAGCTATATATGTCGAGGATATTGAGAAAATTATAATAAATGAGTTGCAGGTTGTTAGAGGTGAAATGATTTTCTATCTTTCGGTGAGTTTTGTACATTGTTGATGAGAGGTTGTGGACTAAAGGGTTTGTTGTTGAGTGTATCTATTTTATCCACATTGAGTTTCAAAGATCCGGGTGAAGATTTGATTGAGTTATGAAGATTTACATTCTGATAGTTTTTCTATTGCTTTAGTTGGTGTTTCTGATTGAAGAATATGTGATTCCAGTTAGTTCAATTGTTGCGGATGCTTCTCTGATGTTTCTTAATGTTTGTGGATTTTTCTAGATTGTGCTTTATCTTTGTTGCACGTCTGCATTGATCGTTGTGCTCGTGATCCAATATTTTCTCTTGTGTGTTCATGTTTTTCTTGTTCTTGGAAGACAAGGTGTTGAAGCGCGTTGTGGGTCTTCGAGGAAAAATTAATTGGCATTTTTTTGTGTTGGAAATGTTGATTTTGGTCTTCACTATGTTGTGGCTGACCTTGGTTGATTTGCATTAAAAATTATCTATTATTTTGGGCTGACAATTTGTATTCATTTTATTATTTATTTGTGGTTGACTTGTAGTGAATGTAATTTCATGTTGCAGATATATAAGAGCAATAGTTTATTCGAATTGAAGTGTGCAAGGGTGTGCTTCTATGTGCGTGTGTGCGAATATTGTTCAAATCATTCAAAGGCAGAGCAGAGTGTGAAGAAAAGTAAAGAAGAGTGAAGAAGTGTTCATGTGCTTAACCATAACTGTAATCAGGCATTAGCAGATGCTATTTTCTTAGTTCAAAATCCAAATTATTGTAATTTGAATCTTTCTATAAGACAATGTGTCTTCCCTTGTAATTGAGCAGTGAGCTCTAGGCAGTGTTCCTGAATGCATGTGCATTCCCCATTTATTCTTCTTATACTTTTAATAGGGTATAATCTTGTGGGCTGACCTCCACCATGGTTTTTCCCCTAACAAGATTTCCACATAAAAAATCTTGGTGTTATGTGTGTTTCTGATGTGTTGTTGATTCATGCTTTCATTGATATTGATCAAAGCTGAGAATAAGGATTAATAAGTTTAACAAGTTCGAAATTCGGTGACAACTGATTCATCCCCCCTCTCAATTTTCTGCCCTTGTGTTGCCAATAATTGGTATCAAAGTGGGTTCCTTGGAAGAATTTTAATAGCTTGAGGTGATATGGGATGGCAACATACAAGAAGGATAGTCTGAGATTTGATGGAACAAATTATTCTTTGTGGAAGAATCGAATGGAGTGCCATCTGAGATGCATTGGTGAACCCTATTGGATCATTACAAGTAATATGTATGTTATACCACTAAATGGTCCTACTACTTCTGTTGAGATCATGGATGCTAAGTATAATATCAGGGCTATGGAAGCATTGTTGAGTGCTTTAACTGATATTGAGATGACAAATGTTATGGATCTGAAGATTGCTTATGAGATTTGGAAAAATTTGGAAACTTTGTATGAAGGTGATGCTAATGTGAAGATTGATAAGTTGCGGAGTCTGAAAGGGAAATATGAAATGTTGAGAATGGGTGATGATGAAAAATGTTACTAATTTCATGCAAAGAGTGAATGAACTTGTGTGTGGTATCAGATGCGCTGGTGGAAAGTTGGAAGAATCAGATATTGTTGCTAAAGTGCTTAGATCCTTTCCTGTTACTTATAAAGTCAAAGCTAGTGCTATTGAAGAACTCTAGATTGTAACAAATGTAACTAGAGATATGTTGGTTGGTAAGCTGACTGCTTTTGAGTTGAGTAAAATTGGTGATGCCCTTCCTAAGGTTGAATCTGCATTTAAGGCTACTACCTCCATAAGAGATAGACAGAGATATGATCTAGGTGAGAGTTCATCTAGAAAGGCATTCAAGTATGAGGATCAAATCAGACAAATTGAAGAAGAAGAAAGAGAGCTAGAAGAGATGGAAACACTTATTGTCAAAAGAGTACCGAGAGGAAAAGGTAATCATGAAGGAAAATTAACTCTTAAATTTTTTTCTTGTAATAAGATAGGTCATTTTGCATCAAGGTGTCTAGAAAGAGATTCTAAACCAAGACATAACAAGCATAAATTTCAAAAGAAGTGTTACTACGTTGTTGATGAAGGTGTGACAAATGATGAATCTGATAAAGGTGAAGACGAATGGGTATTTATTGCTATCAAGGAAAATAATCTTGTATCTACTAAATCTGCTAGTTGTATAAATGTGGAGAAAGATGAATGGGTGATTGATAGTGGATGTTCACATCATATGATAGGAGAGAAAAGTAATTTTGTGAGCTTGGAAAACTATGATGGTGGTGTTTTGAGATTTGGTGATAACACAACTAGTGTGATCCATGGCAAAGAATGCATTTCTCTTGATGGTAAGAATAATATTGATGATGTCCTCTATGTGGAAGGCTTGAAGCATAATAGTTTAAGTGTTAGAAAAATGGTTGATAAGGGTTACAATCTTCAGTTCAAGGATGGAAAGTGTAGAATATTGGGATGTTCTAGAAATGTGATTGCATCAGGTACAAAAACAAGAGGTAATATCTTTCATTTGAATGATGCTAGTAAAAGTTGTTTGATTTCTCAAGTTGATGCAAATTGGTTGTGGCATAAGAGAATGTGTCATGTTAACTTTCATAACATTGTCAAGATAAGTTATACTAAGGTTGTGAGAGATCTACCTAAGTTGGTAAAACCTAATAATGCCATTTGCAAGTAATGTTAGTTGGGAAAGAAAACTAGAATTTCATTTCAAAGAAAATAACATTGTTCAAATGAATTGTTGGAGCTTGTGCATACTGATTTGTGTGGTCCCTCTAGAATCAAAAGTTTGCAAGGTTACAGGTATTTCATGTTGCTTATTGATGATTATTCAAGAATGATGTGGGATAATTTCTTAAGGGAGAAATCTGAAGCATTGGAAAATTTTAAGATCTTTAAGGCTATGGTTGAGACAAAGACTAGTCTGAAGATTAAATGTTTGAGATCAGATAGAGGTGGTGAATCCACTTCTGGTGAGTTTAATTATTTTTGTGAAGAACATGGAATAAAGAGACAATTATCTGCATCGTGGACCCCTCAACAAAATGGAGTTGTGGAAAGGAAGAACATAATAGTTCAAGATGCTACTAGAACCATGATGTTGGAAGGAAATGTCCCTCATATCTATTGGAGAGAAGTTGTTAGTACTGCTATGTATATCCTCAACTGGGTACAAATCAAAGGTGATACTGGTAAGACCCCTTTTGAGCTATGGACTAGTCATAAGCCTACTATTAGATATTTCAAAATCTTTGGGAGTAGATGCTATATCAAAAGAGATGAAGATATAGGAAAGTTTGATGCTAGGAGTGATGAAGGAATCTTTTTGGGTTATTCTACTAAAAGAAAGGCCTACCAGTGTTACAATAAGAGATTGAAGAAAATGGTTGAAAGTACAAATGTTAAGGTTGATGAAGACATTGCTAGACCATCCATAACCTGTGGATATGATTCTAATGATCAAAATGATAGTACAAACAAAGGTTAGACTTAAAATCAAGTGAAAATCATTCTGGTGAATCAAGAAGATCAAGAGGAAGAAGAAGCTAGTGAAGTTGCAGAAGGGAGAACACAAGAGCCTGAAGTTCAAGAAAATTCTAAGAAGACTCTGAGGTATGTAAGATTGAATCATTTAGAAGATCAAATTATTGGTGATAAGAGTAAAGGTTCCAGACTAGGAGAAAAATTGTAGAAGAATATTGCTTGATTTCAAAGACTGAGCCTACTAGTGTGAATGAAGCATGCAAAGATGAACATTGGGTTGAAGCAATGAAAGAAGAGCTACAAAAAATTGAGAAAAATGATACATGGATTCTTGTTCCTAGACCTAAGGATAAAAATGTAATTGGAACTAAATGGGTCTTTAGAAACAAATTGAATGAGCAAGGTGAAGTGGTTAGAAACAAAGCAAGACTGGTATGCAAAGGATATTCACAGATGGAAGGAATTGATTTTGAAGAGAATTTTTCCCATGTTGCTAGAATTGAAGCTGTGAGACTATTTCTTGCTTATGTTGCTTACAAAGATTACAAGGTTTATCAGATGGATGTTAAGTCTACTCTTCTAAATGGTGAATTGGAAGAAGAGGTGTTTATTGAGCAACCTCATAGATTTTAGTTGACTGATAAGGGATATATGGTTTGTCGGTTGAAGAAAGCATTGCATGGACTTAAGCAAGCTCCTAGAGCATGGTATGCCAGATTGGACAAATATTTGTTGAAGCTTGGATTTAACAAAGGTATTGCAGATAGTAATTTGTATTTCAAGAATGATGATAAAGATTTGATTGTGGAATTTTTTGTTGATGATATCATTTTTGGAGGAGATGATGGTTTGTGCATGAAGTTTGCTAATGAGATGAAGAGTGAGTTTGAAATGCCAATGATTGGTGAGATAAAATTCTTTTTGGGATTACAAATTACTCAGTTAGATAAAGGGATTTTTATATCTCAGTCCAAGTATGTGAAGGAATTGCTGAAGAAGTTTGGTATGGAAGATTCAAAGCCAGTTGGTACACCTATGGTGACAAGATGCAAGTTGACAACAGAAGATGATTCTCTGAAGGAAAATCAAACTAGATACAAATCAATGATTGGTGGATTGCTTTATTTGACTCAAACTAGACCTGATATCATGAATGTTGTATGTATTGTTGCTAGATTTCAAGTCAATCCTAAGGAATCTCATGTGACTGATGTGAAGATAATTTTTAGATACTTGAAGGGAACAATTGATTTTGGTGTATGGTATGCTAAAGATGATAATCTTACCTTGAGTGCCTTTACTGATTCTGATTGGGTAGGAGATGTAAATGACAGGAAAAGTACTAGTGGTGGAGCATTTTTCTTGGGTAAGAAGTTGATTTCATGGTTAAGTAAGAAGCAAAATGTCATTTCTTTATCTACTATAGAGGCCAAATACATTGTTGTTGTTAATAATTGTACTCAAGTATTTTGGATGAAACAAATGCTAAAAGATATCAAAGTTGTGTATAATGATCCTATTGCTATATTCTGTGATAATTCAAGTTGCATTAATATCTCTAAGAATCTGGTGTTGCATTAAAAAACCAAGCATATATCTATCAAGTTTCACTTTTTGAGAGAAAAGGTAAGTGAAAAGGAAGTCAGATTGGAGTATGTGCCTACTAAGGAGCAGATTGCAAATATCTTTACAAAGTCATTGCCTAAGGATACTTTTGAGTATCTCAAAGGGAAGTTAGGGGTGATTACCCCTCCTAATCATAACTAAGGATGCATTGCATTACATCAATCCATGCATTTCATTATCATATCTTGTTTTAGATTGATGTTGTGGTGGTTGCTACTTAGGGGGAGTAGTCAGATGGTTCAAAAATTTAGATATGTGGCTCAAAGCTTAGAGATCTTTGTCATTGATGTCAAAGGGGGAGAAGATTAATATGAAAAATTGGTGATTATCTAGGGAAAAGATCCTTGTGGGGAGAAGATCATGTGAAAGAGTTAAGGAGAAAAAGAGTCAGAACCTAAGGGGGAGTAAGTGTTAAGAGATAGTTGCGTTGATGGTATTTTTCACATCATGTGTTGCCATCAATTCCAAAGGGGGAGATTATTGGATGTTGTGGTTGTGTTGCTGATATGTGGTTGTCATTGATGTCAACACTATTAGCATTAGTGCATTTGAAGCTGTATATGTCGAGGATATTGAGAAAATTGTAATAAATGAGTTGCAGGTTGTCAGTGGTGAAGTGATGTTCTATCTATTGGTGAGTTCTATACGTTCTTGATTAGAGGTTGTGGACTAAAGAGTTTGTTGCTGAGTGTATCTAGTTTATCCACATTGAGTTTCAAAGATCCACATGAAGATTTGTATTATGATAAATTTTTTGTTACTTCAGTTGGTGTTTCTGATTGAAGATTATGTGATTCCAATTAGTTTAGTTGTTGCGGATGCTTCTCTGATGTTTCTTAATGTTTGTGGATGTTTCTAGATCATGATCTATCTTTGTTTCATGTATGCATTGATCGTTGTGCTCATGATTCGAGATTTTCTCTTACGTGTTCATGTTTTTCTTGTTCTTGGCCGACAGGGTGTTGAAGTGTGTTATGGATCTTCGAGGAGAAATTAATTGAAGTTTTTTTGTGTTAGAAATGTTGATTTGGGTCTTCATTATATTGTGGCCAACCTTGGTTGATTCACATTGAAAATTATCTATTGTTTTGGGTCGACAACTTGTATTCATTTTATTATTTCTTTGTGGTTGACTTGTAGCGAATGTAATTTCATGTTGCAGGTATATAAGAGTGATTGTTTATTTGAATTGAAGTGTGTAAGGGTGTGCTTTTGTGTGTGTGTGGGAATATTGTTCAAATCATTTGAAGGTAGAGAAGAGTGTGAAGAAAAGTGAAGAAGAGTGAAGAAGTGTTCATGTGCTTAATCAAAACTGTAATCAGGCATTAGCAGATGCTATTTTCTCAGTTCAAAATATAGATGGTTGTAATTTGAATCTTTTTGTAAGATAATGTTTCTTCCCTTGTAATTGAGCAGTGAGCTCTAGGTAGTGTGCCTAAATGCATGTGCATTCCCCATTTATTCTTCTTATACTTTTAACAAGGTATAATCTTGTGGACTGACCTCCATCATGGGTTTTCCCCTAACAAGGTTTCCATGTAAAAAATCTTGGTGTTATGTGTGTTTCTGATGTGTTGTTGATTCATGCTTTCATTGATATTGATCAGATCTAAGAATAAGGATTAATAAGTTTAATAAGTTTTAAATTCGGTGACAACTGATTCACCCCCCCTCTCAGTTCTTTGCTCTTGTGTTGCCAACAACTTCACAATATCTCATTATTATTGTTAGACCATAACTCTTTAAGAATCATCTCTAAAATTATTTATTGCCTATTAATGCCTTTTATTCATATTGATTGACATCAAGTTCATTTGAAGGACATCATTGAATTATGTATCATTTAAATCTTTCTAAGTTTATTGTGTAAATGCAACGTATTCAACTCTTTGTTAGTATATTGTGCGTAGTGCTTTTTTTTGTAGTTAATGCAGTACTATTTACTCGTTTGAAGTTGGTATGAGATGTTATTTCATAATTATTAGGCTAGTGTAGTAGATGAGCTTCAATAAAACTATTGCATCGAGCTATTATAAACATTTTTGAAGCCTATTGCAGTAGTGAGATATTTTGAAGCCTATGTTATGCAATTTGTGTGAAATTTACATGTTTTACAATAAAATTCTACAATTATCTATAATTAATTCATTCATGTTGTCAACTGCTTCTCTTGTAGATCTCCTATAATCAACATGAATTCTTCTTGATATGATCTCCATCATGGGTACCACAAAATTGCACATATCACTTCTCACATTCATCATTTCTATGCTAGCATACTTAGGTGCAACATACCCAAAATTCCCCATTACCTTTGTTGTGAAATAGCTCACTCAAATACTAGAAGCTTGGCTAGTCCAACGTTAGAAACATTAGAATTCCATCACCTGTCTAGAAGAATGTTGATTTAATGTCTCTATCACTTGAATCATCCCTAAGAGGTAGCATCTCCTCCTCCTTTGGTACCCAACAGATCAATCTTCATGTCTTGAATCTCTTTAGATATTGTGGGGATCAATGCAAATAAAAGGTTTTTTACAATATCTTGAATGATTTCTTCCTTGATGTCCATCATAGGGACAACACAAATAAAATCAAAACCCTTAATCTTAGTCCAAATTGGATGCCTTCTTTAATAACTGGTCATTAGAAAATCTTGTGGTGTTGCTAGTAGTATTATTAGATTCTCCCATCTTACCTCCGAGTATGTGCAGGATCATCATGGAAAAAATAGGCCCTTAAGTGGCAAAAAATTTAGAAAAATCAGAGTTAGGCAACTTGACATAAAAATTTGAATAAGTTATCTATATTATTTCAAAAATATGTAAGAATAGAATCTGTAGCAAATTGAATGTAGTTTCTAAACTACTAGGTTTGTTTAAAAAAAACTCTATTTGGTGAAAATTTGAAATTTCAATGCGGTACTTAAATTTTAGAGAAAAATAGAAGTAGGTGTGTCTAACCACCCACCAACAAATGATAATATTTTTTATAATTTTAGATATAAGTAGAGGACTCATGTCCCGATGTGATGCATATTTTTTCTTTTTTCCAAGTAAATAATTAATTATGAATTTTTATTACAAATTTAAAAAATGTAACTCGTATGTTGACCACCTTAACTTTGTCAAAACTTCATGAAATTCATTTTTCTTTTTTAATCCTATAGTATGTGAAGCATAGAATGTGATGCATATTTTGGATTGAAAATGTGATACCGTTTGAAAGCTATTGATGTTTTTCAATAAGCCTATCAATCAACACTTTAGTCATAATTTGAATAGAAAATGAATAATAATTACTTATTAAATTCAAAGTAAAGAATAATTTATATCGGTGGAAAGCTTAGAATCTCTTTAAAACCCTTTTGTTTCATCAATTTTGGGTTAAAAAAGAGTCGTCAGCCACATACCCATCATATTGCCACTTTTTGGCCCATCATCATCCTACACATACCCCTCCAACTACTTGATTTCACTATAAAATAAAAACAACAATAGAGGCCATAAAAAACCAACAAATTAAATAATTTACACTCTATTTTAAAATACATTTTCATAGCAAATATTGCATTTTTTTGTCCTACAAAATATGTAGCATATTCTTTATATATATAACAAAATAGCCCTATTTTCTTGTTGTAACTAAGAATGATAGCACTCTAGAAATCACTATCTTTCAACTTGACTATCTTTTCACACCACAAATCAATGGTTACTTTGAAATTTGTTCTTCAAATATTTCTTTCAGACAAGCCAATGTGAATATGAACAAAGCTTCTATAATTCTCTATAGAATTTGGATTTCCTCTCAAATTTAAATATATGTGTGACCACCAAAAAACTATACATTTTCCTTGCTTGATTTGGGAATAATTAATGATAAATTGGACTTAATACTCCTACCTTTTCATAGCTCAATACAATAGGATAGGGATAAAGTGAACCCTTGTTGAAAATGGCTCACCCCTTAATGTCTATAGTGTAAAACTCTTGGATAGGCTTCATGTGGATAAATAAAAAATTCAACCAAAATCTTTATCTATTAAGGGATTTGACAATGTAGGAAAACAACCACTTGGTGTGATCACTTTACCTATTTTAGTTGGGAAGGCCACATTGGAAACACCGATCCATGTTATGCCACATGATCTCTCATATAATTTTCTCTTAGGTAGACCATGGATTCATGCAATGAATGGGGTGCCTTTTACTCTTCATCATAAAATGAAATGCATTTACAACAACAAAGTGTACACACTCAAAGCAGAAACTAACCCAAAAAGTTGTTTAAACATTGAGAAAAACAAAGAAAATCCTTTAGCAACATTAACACCAACCACACAAGTAGACCTCATGCAACAAAAATAAAAATAACAACATATTGAACAAATAAGGAAGCTATTAGATGATGATTGGGGTTCCTTGGATTTCACACCTAGCTTGATGGGAAACCGAAGATCATAATAAAGAAGTGTGAAAAAGAAAAAGTGGTAATGTCAACACAAAACTTGGAAGAACCTTCGAAAGCATCCACCTCAACCATTTCAGAAAACAAAGTAAATTACACAACAAACTTTGATGAACTTAATCATGAGCAACCACCGAATCCAAAAGAGATGAAGAATATTTTTGGAAAAGGTTATGAAATGATGAAACAACTTGGGTATAGTGGAAAAGGATGTGGTGCTAAGGAATAAGGTATTTGTGTCCCTATAGAGCCTAACATGCAAGAAACAACTCATGGTCTTGGTTATTGTCCTTTCATAGAAATCAAACCATCAAACAAGCCTTCACTCAATATCAACACTCTTACCAAAGATTCTTCTAAGCCAACTTTAATAGTAGTGTATCCTGAGCTGATAGACACTAGTTTTCTTGATTGTCATACTTTGCAATAAATGAAACAAACAAAGACATATTTGCTTAATGTCAATGCCATCTCACAAAACACTAATGATTTGAGTTCATTAGATTTTACACCCTCCTATAAAGTAGAGAACAAAATCTCACAATCTAAGGAATCTTGCATAGGTATGACATCTAGTACTAAGTAAAAGATATCTTTGTCACATAATAAAGGAACATCTTATACTATTGATCAAGAGGGTATCTTGTCAAGACTCCTCCAAGATCACTTGATATCCCTTCCTCCAAGAATACAAAATAGATTTTATTACAAGACTTCATTATATGCATATCATAGAGTTCATGGTCATTCTACTAAGGAATGTAAGTCTTTGAGTAGTAAAATCCAATATCTTAAGGAGTTTGGTACTCTTCCTTATGTGGGGGAACTTTATTCCTCTAATTGATACTAATTTTCACTCTAGCATTCATCTCATCAATTATTTCGGCTCATCCTTGTCCTGCACTAAGTGGGGGCAAGGGGTTAGGTAGCCTTTTCTGCCACCTGTCGTTGTCTCTTTTGGCTAGTTGTTAACCTTTCATGTATATATAAGAGCAATCTTGTGAGGTGGACCACATTCCTTAAGTTGACTCGCATGTGACATACTTATTCATGATGTAGCTTATCAGAAACATATGACTTGCAATAGGGGTTTCTGAATAATCTCTCACATCTTCTTCTACTTTAAAGCAATTGCTCACAATAATGTTGTTAGCAACCGCTTTAAATTGGGGGCATACATTGACACTCATATTTCATTATGCAGTTTTCTTCCTTCTTGCGATGCGTTCTTTTCTTGGCAGTGTCATTGGGATTAATTTCCTCCAAGAGAATGATATTTCTTTGAATTGTCCTCTCTTGGAGACATTAAACATGATGTTCCCTAAGAAGAGATCCATTTGAAAAAATCTTATACTATTTTGCATTTACAATGTCTATGAGTTTCAAGCATATGAAGTTTTTCTTGTCTCATGGAGCTTGAAAATCATTTTTTTGTAGTGCCTTATTAAGTTATCAAGAGGTATAAATTTGGTATGGTTGAGTGGGAAGCCCAATCTGAGGCATGAATTTCCCCATAGCCACTTGTGTGTGTGTGAGTGCATACTAGCCATTAGTGTATGTTTCTCACCTCTTGGGACTTCTCACCCAGCATATAGCCAAGAGTTCCATTGCCCTAGAGTGAGTGTGCATTTTTGGACAAATAGCCTAGATTTGATCCACATTGTGTTGGACAAACAATCAAAGCTTGATCCACCTTTTTTTATTTTTTCTCTTCTTCTAATCATTGACATTGCATGATTGTGTATCTTGGTTTTCTGCAAATTATACACCTTGTACGTTTCTTTTTGTGCCCATGTTGGTTTGATGGAGGATCTTAGATTCTAGGGGCTTGGCCACCTCCTTTGATCTTTGTCATCCACAGTAGTACAATTGGACCCCTCTTGAATGTCTACTTTAGTGTGAGTTTGAATCAAGTTCATCCTCTCACTAAAGTGGGGGCTAAATGTGACCATCAAAAAAGTACACCTTTTCCCTGCTTGATTTGGGAATAATTAATGATAAATTGGACTTAATGGTGCCTTTATCTAGTGTTGTAAGGTGTTTTACACATCCACGTTAGGTCTTTGGCCCGTTTTAAGCCAAATTAACCTAACTCTGTCCTAATCTAATGTTGTAAAATGAATTTATTTACATCTTCACATTAATTTGGAAGGCTTGTAAATCAAGTGGACCTAATCTAGTGTTTTAATGTGTTTTACACATTCACATGGGATTTAGAGCTCTTCTAAGCTAAACAAACTCAAATTTTCCTTAATTTAGTGTTGTAAAGTGTATTTATTTACACTTTCACATTGGATTTTGGGCCCTCTTGAATTTATGACATTAATATCACCATTAATAGGCCCCTTATGACCCCATATTGTGCATTTGAATAATATTTTGATAAAAAACCTGACTAGATCAACATAAGAGCTTAAATTTTCCATTCCCTGACATTATGACAAGCAAAATAGCCCTTGTGGGAGCCATTCGCCACTTTGGATGAATGAGTCTCATCCAAGAGGGAATCATTCACCCATGATGGAAAATGAGTCCCATTTGAGTTATTTTTGAGGTTTGAGTGGGAAAAAGTGGGTTTTTAATTCAAATTTCTTCAATGTCGGCCTTGGGGATCAAATTAATGGTCATGTGAGTGGATTTCCTATATAATAAGGCCTTCAAATCCTCATTTGATCCAAGTATCATCAGGCCTATATATTATCAAGTCAAGCACTCAAGGGTTAAGCATTTCAAGTCTTCACAAGGTCATCACAATAGCTTTCAAGATCAATTCTAAGGCATTCAAGGGCATATTATTCATCAACTGTTGCAAAAATTCAAGATCCCTCATCATGGAAAGGTTTTAATTGCATTAATTTATATTGATGCTTCATTATATTTTTTCATCATTTTGGTTTAATTACCTAAAAGGGGTTTGACCAAGGCAAACCCCTATTCTCTAACAATCAACATTTTCTCTCTTACTTTGTGTGATTACAGATTTAGGTTCTTTGAAAGGCATGGAGATCATTGAATATTAGGTTTCAAACTTGCTGGAGTCATCTCCCTATTGGAAAGGTCAAAATATTCACAAAATGTCACTTGCAACCCCAAAAATTAGGGTTTCGGATTTGGGCACTTGGAGGTACAGATTGGGCAAACCGAGAGCTATAGATTCCACTTTTGAGTTTCTAGAAAAGTCAAATGGACTCATTTTCCAAGAGTGGTGAATGAGTCCCACTATACCTATTTTTCATAGATTTTTGTGGATTTGGATACCCATTTGGCTAAAACAGGCTCCGGTGCAGTTTTCCAAAATTGGGACTTATTCACCTAGAATGGAGAATGAGTCCCACCAAGCTTAAAATCAACATTTTTCAAAATTTCAAAGCTATTTCCATTCTCTTCAAGGTTTCCAAGTGAACACTGTTCACATCTTTACTTTTTTGTTCTGCTTTATTTACATTTCTAGGGCTTTTCTTGGGTCATTTAGCATTTGTTTGCATATCACATTATGTTTTCAAACATTTTATGTTTTCCAAGTTTACACTTGGTGGTGAACCCCTTTCTTGTCTCAATGATCTCCAAGGATTCCTTACAATAAGATTTCTCATATCCTTCATTGGGTTGAGATCTCTAAGGTGTCCTTGAATGTGAATATTGTGAAATTGGATCCCTCTCCTTGTACCCATTTTGTGTGGACAAGGAAGTGAAGTATCCATTTCTAGTGTCCACAATATGTGCTTTCCAAAAGATAAATAAACCCTAGGATTTCCCATGAGACATAAGTTGTTGTAAGAGGTTTTAAGACTGAATAAAATAAGTTGATTCAATCATACTTTACCTCCAAAATTAGTGATGTTTTTTCCTTCTATTTAAACACTTGTCGAGTGTTTAACCCTAAAATGCAACTTGTATTCCACAAATTGCTAATTCAAGTTCCACAAATTGCATAACATAGGCTTCAAAATAGCTCACTTCTGAGTTACTATTGCATGTATCTTCCTGCACAGTCACTGTGATGTGGGACTGTCACCAACCTATGATCCATACATTGTCCTCTTATGCATAGTCAACCATGGCAACATTCTAACTATCCTAAAACTGAGTATGAATACAATCTTAATTGCTATGACCATCACTTTGTTTATCACCACTACTATCAGATTTCCACACTTGAGGCACTATCTAGGGATTGGTTGGTCTTGAAACCCTAAAGGTTTATCCTCACTACCATTTCATTACCACTCTTTGACAAAATACTCATTTCCCTTTGATCTCTTTGTGGCTGGAATCATAAGGTTACAATCCTTCCTTCAACCCAGGTTTGAAATATCATCATCCTACAAACTAATAGAATTTCTTAGCATTTTCTAAAATATTTGAATTAAAGTAGGTGTTAGGTTGATTGTAGCTTTGAATGCAACTACATTTTTAACTCATAAGTTTGATGTATGTAGATGAAGTGATTGAGGTGTTTTTAATATTAACTACAATCTTTGAATTGCCTTTC
This sequence comes from Sequoia sempervirens, assembly GCA_007258455.2. NCBI lineage: Eukaryota > Viridiplantae > Streptophyta > Pinopsida > Cupressales > Cupressaceae > Sequoia > Sequoia sempervirens. The sequence continues at coordinate 634,765,053 of VDFB02270651.1, forward strand.
TTAGTAATGTGAATCTAATAGCATTGCATGTCAGTCCCTTACTCTTATTCATAGAGTCTTTTGTATTGTTCAACCAATCTTATCCTTATGTGTACTATTGTTCAATCTACCTCTAGTTGAACACTATAAGTGTGATAGTTGTTAGGTTTAATTTTAGTCAAAAAGCATAGAAAAATTTATTGCCTTGATTGAAGTGCATATCAGTCTTTTTCCCTAGGTGTTTGAGACAAAAATAAAATCTCAACACAACAAGAAAGGCAGGTATAGGTCAGGTGAATTGAGAAAAAAAAGACTTTCTAGTTATATTTTTTGAAGCAGTGGAATATACCACAAACGTATACTACTTCTTGGTTATGTATTGTGAGGAAATAGATCTCCTACCATGAGGAAATGAGGCCTAATAATCTTATCTAGTAGAGGAAATTTTAATAAGTTTGCAGGTCCCAGGTTTTCTTCAAAATCTACTGGTTTCATATACCAATAGATATTTGGACAGTTGTCAATTTTACAAATTTAAACTTTAGTCTCTTAGTTGTAGTTGTTGTATCCTATTTTTTTCTTCTTTTTAGTTGTTGGTGCAAGTCAATTTTTTTTATTTGATTATTACAAGTCAAATTATTGTATGTTTTGAAGTTCTCAAATAAAAATCACAGAAGATGTGATACAATTTAGTAGTCATGATTTTACCATCAATATGCTCAAAATAATTTTCTTAAGGATTTCAATGCTTATTGTAGTGAATTAGATAATTGAGGCTTTAATATAATCACAAGTCTTTAAGCACACATGAAATTGTACATGAATATGGTGTCGTGCCCATGATACATATCAATTGGAAAGTGACATAAGTTGTATTGGACAAGATGACATGGGATGCAACCATTTACTAATTCTCTTTCATTGCCAAATAACCTTTAACTTTTAGAGAATTCTCATCTATATGATGCTTTTTATCTTTAAATGGAAATCATTGACATATCTATTGAGCTTTGCTTTTTCAATTATAATTTTTATCCATTTTTTGAGACAATGGAGATTACTTATGGAGTTGTATGGTGATTCTTCTTTCAGATAGCTTTTTGTCATTTGTGTAAGATTTGGATAATAGAATCAACTTTTATTATTGTGTCGGATCTTTCAGAAGAAACAATTAGTCTGAACCAAAAAACATGATGAATTCTAGTTGTATGGAACAAAAAGGGAAATCAAATCTAATACCAATGATAACTTTAAGAAACCCCCTCAAAGAAAGATATAAAAAGCTGGTGAATCTTTCATTTTTTAAGGAAAAAATATTAATTTTGTTGGCAATTTTTTTACATCACTAAAATTTTGTAGAAAATTTTGGCAAATCCTAAAAAATAATAGGAAAATGCATTAATCAAGATGGTGAATCCATCCAATCTAAAAATAATTCTCATGGAAAAGTAGGGTCCCAAGGGTGGAAATTATTGATGGGTTTAAGGGGTAGACAATAATATTTACTTGCCACCATTGTTTTAAAATATAATATAATGACCCTCATTGTATTCTGCAAGGTAAAATGTACCCATGATCTATAATTCTCATGGGGCTCAAAATTTATTTTATATCATCGATCTAATGACCCTCATTGTACTCTTTTAGGTAAAATGTACCCACAATCTATAATGCTCATAAGACCCAAAATTATGGACCCCATGAGCATTATAGATCATGGGTACATTTTACCTCATGCAATATAACAAGGGCCATTATATTATATTATAAATAAATGGTAGAAACTAAAGATTAGAAATATGGTCCTAAAGCAACTAATAATTATGATAGACTATTGGTGAATTAATGTAGATTTCTACTATAATTTATAAAATTTATGTGAATCTGATCTAATCATGTATCAAATATTGTGGAAAATTGTTTTAGTTAATTTTTTTAATAAAATAATTTCTTTGGTGATTTAAATAAGACTATAATAAAATTTTGTAAAAATGTGGCGATTCAAGTCACGTTATAGCTCAAAATATTAGCCAATTTTGGATTTCCAAATTTCAACTATTAGCCAATTGGTGAATATTAGCCACTAAAAAAATTACTATCTGATACATGGAGGGTTGTAGTTAGAATAATGATTCTTATACATAGGAAAATGGAAATGACAAATTCATTAAAAATCAATAAGCCAAGCCAACATAAGAGTCAAGAATCTTATTTTCTCTATTATTATTTTCTTTTGTGTTTCCACTCAATTTAATTCAACCTAATGTTTGTGATTATTTCTATAAGCTTACCTAAAGAAATAATCGGTTTGTGTGATGTTCCTCATTAAATTTCTTCCCATTCATATTTAAGGATGAATTATGAGGAGTAATGCTACTATTTATAACCCATCAAAGACAACCGCAAGTCACACATGATTCCCATGCACCTTACAAAATAATAACCAACAAAATTTACTAGTTGTGTTATATGTTCAATAGTTAGGTTGATTTAAGAGAATCTCATTTATGTGATCTGAGTGTGTCAAATGTTACAAGAATCATGTCTAGTCAAATATGTCGATAGTAATGCAGTCTGTTGAGATTTGGTACTCTATTCAGGCGTCTCCTTCCCTGAATAGAAGTAAGAGGCTTGGTATATTTAGCAATATATTTCAAAAAAATCATTTACATAATATATTTATGAAAATGTGTCTAAAACAACATTCAATTTGTCACAGAGTGGAATTTGGACTTGCTTCAACTAAACAACTTAGGCATTTACATATAATTTTTTTGCAAATATATGGAACAGGCTTAGAACTTCTATGAGCACCTTTGAATTAAAGAAATATCTTAAAGGGAATTATGAAAACTAAACTGTAGAAAAATTGTGTCAAAATTTAAGGTTGGTTAATGTTATGACTTCTTTATCGATATGCTTTTATGTGTCAACTATTAATTCCTTTTGCACAAAATTCAATAATGAAGAATTTATGCACAAATCCTCTTTTGAATGATTCACAGAGCCTCCACTGCAACTTCACATGGTTTGTTGTTGGGCCTTGCAGTAATGCGGGTGATTCACTACATCATTGCAAGGCCTAACAACAAATTGTGTGGTGTTGTGGTGATACCCATTATATATGCCTCAACCACAGGAAATGAAATGCTCAAACTCATATCCTACCGAATATCTTTGTTCAGACGAATAGTTGGCTAAGATTTCTCTTCATCGACACTCCCACCAATACCATCCAAAAGACAAGTTGTTTCATGGGAAGGAACTAAGGATTCCATCTAGGCAGGTGGTTTGCACTACCATGAGGCCACTACAACACCACATGATTTGTGTTGGGCCTTGCGGTGATGCAGGTGATTCACTACATCATTGTAAGGCCCAGCAAAAAATTGTGCGATGTTGCAATGGAGGCTTTGGTGAACATATCCTTTAATCACGAAATTCCATGATATCACATTTCTTTGAGGAATTTTTTGAAACAATTCGCTTTCCTTGTCTATCCTTACACATTTTCATGTATGTCTAGTAGGGCACTTGTAACTACAACATGTGACAAAACAATACCTATTATGCTTTGATGGATGTCCCTTCGTTATTACTGGATATTTTATGTAGTGCACATTATTATAGTGCAAGCCTATTTTTTAGATTGTTTCATTTAGCATCACCAATATTCTCCACAAGAACGTGGTCCCTATTTAAAATGATGGAAATGGTTCACATCTCTTAGAAAAATTTCTCTTGCAACAATCAAAAAGATGTTTTCCTAAAGGTTTTGAAAGTGATGATCTTATTTGGAATCTTCCTCAAAGTCCCACAGAAATATACTTGCTAGTATTCATTATAATTTAATAGCTTCAATATTCTCATATTATTGAGTTTTTTATTTTCACCAGTGATTGCTTTTAGATAGATTACTAGTGAGGTTGAGAAACAAATAAATTCCACTGAAATTCCTATTTATCTTTTTCTCATAAAGCTATAATAGCTTTGGTGCTTTAGTAGAATGGAAAGTGTATAACAAAAATTAGATACACATGTTGAATATTCTGTAAGAATTTTTTTTTTCTAAATGGACTTGGAAGTGACCTACAATGCATGTATTTGGAGTAGCAATGGTGTGTTTTTAGATGCTATGTGATTACCATGATAGTTGGTTCCTAGCTTTCCTTGGGTGGTAGCAAACTATTTATTTTTCTAGATTCTTTATATTCTTGCATTTCACATTCCTAGCTTGGTTTTCTGGTTATATTGTTCTATAAGACTTGTTTCATTTGATTATTTCAAGATTCTTATTGTTCTCTTGCTTACTATATTTGGAATATTTTTCAGGATGGTCCATCATCAAAGGAAGAAAATGAGGAGTTGGATCATGTAATTGCACTATCTCTTTTAGAAGAATTGACAAAACCAAATGTACATTTGATGATTTTAGAAATGTTAAAGATTTTTAATTTAGAACAGGTCTTCTAATTTGAAGAGAGACTGATTTGAGTGATATATGTACCTTTATATTGAAGTATTAAAGTTAGTTATGTATTCAAAATTAGCACACAAGGATTTTTTTTTGTAGAAGACAAATACATCCTAAATTTCCAAATAAAAAGAATGGGACTCTGGATTTTATTAGTGTGATGGTGTGGAGCCTGATCAGTCTCCAAGTGGGAGATTGTTGGTATGTGGCGACTGATCATGCTATACTGTATAGCCCATGGTATACTGTACACCCCGGCCCCCTGACCTTGCCGGGGTCCGCAGTATTTTTTCGCGTGATCATCGAAAAAGGGAAAAATCAATGAAAAAAGAAAAATCCGATTTTGTAGAACCCTAAAATCTGGAAGCTTCTAAGCTTGGTAAAAAGGGGTTCGGATGGGTATTTCAGTATGAGGAAAAACGCGATTATTCGCAAGACTGTAATAGGTTTTTTCACTGGATAATAAAAGTATTGGATGGCTGGGGTTTGGTGGATGTAGCCCAGATTGGGTGAACCACGTTAAATTCTGTGTTATGATTTATTCTGTGCATGTTTTAGTTTCTCTATTTTTGTTTATTAAATATGCATTTAATTGTTAGATCTGCCATCTCTAACCCTAACAAGTGGTATCAGAGCGGGTTGTGTTTCGATTATCGTCTGTAGGAAGATCTCACGGTTGAGTGAGAGTCTCACGGTTGAGTGGGAGCAATGGCAGACGAGGGTAAGAAGGTTGAGAAGTTTAATGGGAAGAACTATCAGTTATGGAAGATGCAGATGGAGGACTATCTCTATCAGAAGGATTTATGGCGGCCATTGGAAGGGAAAACCAAGAAACACGCAGCAATGTCGGATGAGGATTAGGGGAGATCTTGGATAGAAAGGCTCATGGCGGTATTCTGTTTATGCCTGGCACAATCGGTGGCCTTCAATATTACAAA
>VDFB02270651.1:634770543-634793661 GCA_007258455.2 Sequoia sempervirens
GTTAAAGGACTTTCCAAAGATATTTTGGTTTGGTAAAAGGTTTGGAGAGGTGTTCCTTTGTAAAAGTGGCCTATTTGGGCCTTGGGACAGTGTACTAGTCATTTGTTGAAGAGGATTTTCCAAAAAAAAAAATATGCACAATTGAGCTATGTTGAAATATGTCCAAATGGGTGTCTAAAAAGGTTAATTTTGTGTGGGTTTGAGGTGTATTTTGGAAGGAATGATCAGATTTCGTTGTTTGCACTACTACAAGACAAGAATGGTGGAATTGAGAAAATGTGCCAAGATAGAGTTTTGGTGATTGGAAAGTTAATTAATTTTTCTTGAATTGTGTTTGTACAAACATTTCCTCCCTGATCTGCATCAATAAATCAATTTATGCAATGGTTTACAATACCATATCCTATGAAATACATCAAATAATCAAGCAAATGATCAATGTACCCAATACAAAGAGAACTACCCACGATCAATGTCAAAGATCCAATCATGAATCAGGAACATAAACATGATATCAATGATCTAACCATCTCCTCCTAGGATATCACATGCACCATAATACATATATAAACATCATGGTCTCAAGAGAACATGTACCGTGCCAAACTCTAGGTGCACATCAAGAGTAAACCATGACATAGTAGCAAGCACTCTAAACTGGGAAAACATATCCCCAATCACATGAAGATAACCATACCAATGATGCATCCACATCACTACCAAAAACTCCCATTGAACCATGGTACGAGATACACATGACATCATGAAAAACATACTCTCAATGAAGATCATCCAGGTCTGCACACACTCAACTGCAATATCAGTAACATACAAGTGAAACCAAGATCTCCAAGCCAAGAAGATACATACAACCACCAAAAACCATTATAAACATATCCATCACAGCCAAACCATCACTTTCAAAAAGATCCCATTGAAAGTGTATAACCAAGGAATGTAACAAGCTATCATGACACTATGATAACAATGTCCTAATAAAGATCAAACAAAGAGCGCCCTCATACAATCAAATAACTCAAATGCAACATGAGATCCTCAATAAGAAAGAAAATTAAACCATGATCCTCATACTAAGAAGATTCACCACCACAACTTGAATCAAGAACCAATCCAACACCACCAACAATGCACTAGGATAAACCATCATGACATTCCAAAGTATCTAAAGTACAAGAAACATCCATGACACCATGATCACCATCAAATGTACCAACAACTCAACCCAACCATGTCCCACATATTTTCATAACATAGTCAACTATATAGGTCTCATGTCATGATTGTACCTGGTAATACCATCTGACCTTCAACATGACATCAAAACCAGCAAACCAAGTGACTAATCCAAGCCACCAAAATTGAAATATCTATGTGCATAGACAACCCATGTCCAAGTCATAGGGGCAACAAGTATAGACTGCCTACAATGCTACACAACTTGTAGATACAACAATGAAGCATACAAATCCAACCAAACTGATAACCATGTCAAAAAGATAATAATCTGAGATGTACAACTGAGCATACATTGAATCCAACATCAAATCTCCTAGATCCAACAATCCATAAGCTCATAGTATCACCATAGTCAAAGAAACCCATGAAAAACTCAAGATATAATATCAGCAAATAAATTATATCAAAACAACTCCAAACCTGGTCCATTGTGTAGTGCTCTGAACAAGCTTTTCATCGACTATTCGAAGTCCAAAATATGACTCCATATGCACCCGATATCACCTCTTGAAGCTCAAATAGAACACCTAACTTCCACCAAGCAAAACATTGTCAAAACTAGAAAATATGGAAAAATATCTAGCACCACAGTGTAGAGCTCTGATACCACTTGTAAGGAAACTTGTAGCCATTGTATAAAAATTTCCACATAACCCAAAAGAGATAACAATGCAAGTAAGTGCTTAGAATCCACATGCAAGATAATAGACAACATACCCATCAAAAATGACACAAAATATACCTTGGGAAAACCCTCAAGAGAGAAAAACCTAGCTTCCAAAAGTATCCATACTCCATCATATTAATCAGCCATGAAGCAAATACAAGAGTTACAATGAACACTTCTGAAAAATGAAGCCCTCTAATGCATTCCCATGTGTCCAAGCATGAATCCACACATCCCATGCCATGCTTCACAAATACATTCTCAAGAAGAATCAATAATGACAACCAAATCACTCAACCAACCTAAACCACTACATATGTGTTTGCATTTATAGACACAAGCTCACACAAAATACAACTAGTGGTTTTGTTTAAACCATGTACCACAAAACTATGTGAATACAAAACCATTAATCCCTTATTTAATATTGGATACTAAGACATCGCATTATTTAATATTTCCCCAATATTAAATTATTATCATGTCTTCCACACAATAAATAATAATACAATTTTACAATACAACATCAAGTTGACCCCAAATAATTATCTAGTGTGATTAACCACACCACCAAGGTGCATCACAACTAAATAATTATTTAATTACAATATTATGATAAATCAATTTATGCAATGTTGTACAACACCATATCCGAACATGCACTCTATTACAACCAATCTCTAAGATTCCATATGTAAGTTATATGTTCTCCCTTATTTCCATAATATATGTATACTAGCTAATTACACTTCACTACTATTCTAACCAACTTCCATCAAATAGGTAATGATTAACCATATTTACATAATAAATCAACCATTACTTACTTGAATAGTACTTACTTGCATGTGGTTTCATAGTAGTCACCTCGAGCTCAACATGACTACTACTATGAATATCATGTGCATGCTCATCGAGTTCATCATCATAATCACTATCAACGTCATTGACATGAAGTTGTATAGCTTTGTAGAGAGTTCTATTGACAGGGCCTTTTTCTTTTTATTCTTCTTTCATATAATTGCTCTGCATGTGGTTTAATCATCACGTAAAAAATTAATATAAGTCAAGTAAAGAATGCAAAAGCTATAATTTTTTTCCAAAAAAACATTTTAAGCATGAAGAATGAAAAAACATTGTGACGGATTAACTTACAACTTAAAGAATGCAAAAACTATAATTTTTTGTCCAAAAGAAGAATTACAAACATTGGGACAGATTAACTTACAACTTAAAGAATGCAATAAAGAATGAAAAATATATAATTTTTTATCCAAAAGAACATTTTAAGCATGAAGAATGACAAAAATAGATAACTGACAACTATTATATTACCTCAACTTTAGCACAACTGTGATGACCATGTTGCACATTCTTTCCTAGTTCATCATTATCACTATCAATATTGGTAGCTTTGTTGACATCATGAAGTCATTTTTGTTTTCTTATTGCTTTGATAAAATTACTTTGCATTTGGTTTAACCATTGTGTAAAAAAATATACAAAGCATTCAATAGTCAAGTAAAAAATGCAAGCTATAAATTTATCTAAAATAACATTTTCTGGATCACTCCAACAATAAAGAAACTAGGTTGGATTCTCCTATGCTCAGATTTCAATAATCTACGTATTAAGAGGAATTTGTATATATAATTTCCAAAAAGGAAGAAATGAGATCAATAGAGCCTCTTCCCTCAAACCAAGATCTGAAATGCAAACCAGAAAATAACCTTCCACAAAGAGAAAAACAAAAAAGCAGAGAGATTGCATGAAGATGTGCAAATTGATATATTCGAAGTACAATAATTACAAGAGATAATTTTCTTTATAAAAGAAAGTATGCATAACCCTAATCTTATCTTGAGCAAAAATATAGCTCAACAAGATAAGGATAACAACATATAACCTAGGAATTAAATAATTCCTAAGTAAACTTATGTAAAGTGTAATTAAATAATTAATTACACCAAAACCCCCCATAAGTGCAACTTAGGGAGAAGAAAATTATTATGCAAATATGTGAGATGGGTCCTGACAACAAAGGCTTGATCAAGTACCCATTTACAAATGTAAAGAGAGAGAAAACCCAGTGGGAAAAACCCCCCTCAATGAGATGAACTGCTGCAAAGAATCACTGGAAGAACACTAATGAAGCAACACTAGAACCCCAAATCCAACAAGCAAGGAAAGATACTTATGTTTGCAAGAAACCATAATGGAATCACAAATGCAACAGTAGACCCGATGCCAAGGAACACTGGAAAACTCACAAACTGGATCAACCCTGGAATCTATAAGCAATAGTAGATAAAAAAATGAAGCCCCCCATAATGATGACAAAATTTGGATGATGTCTCTCAATGTCGATGCCAAACTAAAACTAAAACTACCCCATAAGATGAGTACCATTAAGATTCTGGAACATTAATCATAAAAACATGGCACTCAAACTGAGAAGGATTTGAACCAATGTGGATCAATAACCATAAACTCCCAATGTGAAGTGTGAACCGATGCAAACCAAAGATGTGTCTAGCTAAGCAAGAAAGAGGCTGAAAGAAACAACATGAAACTAGAAAAACTCATGCGAGTTTTCACCAATATGAAAGAGTGATGCAAGAAACCCCCTTTAATGGAACTTTATATCAGTTTGTTATTACAATACCCAATGATTGCAAAAGGAGATAAAGCAAAAACCATGTAGAAACTATAAAAACAAAAGCAAAAATGAAAACCTAGTGCACAAAACAAAAATGAATGCATGCACAAAATAAGGTACACATCTTCTGAAAAGAACCTTAGATCTGCATAGAGGCCGAAACCAGCTTTTCAATGCCGCTTGAATCGCGAAAAATGGATAAGCGAGTCAAAAGATAGGTCTTCGGGAGTGAAAACAGCAACATGCAACTTACAAGGATTAAAAAGGCATAGAAAAAAAAAAACCAAAAAATAAGACCTACACCATTCTATAGAGCGCCGAAACAGCTTTTCGACAATATCTCGTTTGCAAAAAAATGACGCTGTATGCCGAAGTTACACCCGTTTTCACGAAAATGCTCCAAATCTGCCCAATAACCCATTCTACAGCCCTCAGGGGCTAAAAAAATAGAGCCCCTGGTCGCCTGGGCGGACCAGGGGGCTGACGACAAGAGCATTGGGCTTGGCCCCTAGTCATCCATGTGACCAAGGCAGGTGCTTCAGGCGGCGGGGGCTGGAGCTTGGAGCTTGCAGTTCCCAATATGACCACCGCTAAGCAGAAGGAGCCCAGAGGCCGAGCATCGGATTGGCGGTGGGAACTGGTGGTAGGTTGTGCACAGGTGGCTACCACCCAGATTGGTGGTGAGGGGGCGGCGGAGCCCAAATGAACTGGAGGCGCAAAAATCATCGAGATTTTTGTGATTTTCTTTGATTTTTTAATATATTTTTTTGAATTTTTTCAAAAATGTGCCTCGTGAAGCATGTTGGGGAGGCCGTATGGCCTCCCTGCAAATTTTTTTTGCCTCTCTGGTCGACTGTGTCCAAATTGGACAAACTTTATATGAAAATAGGGGTTTTTGGGTGTTGCGAATCCAACAACGAGGTCCGTTTTGGCCCAAAGTGCTCTGAAAATTAGGCGACCCCCAGTTCTCTCAAAAAAATCACCGAGCTTGAAACCCTCATAGATCTGGAAAACAATGACCAAAATGAATAAAATAAAAGCCATTTCTGACTTTTTCAAGCACTCTGAATCTAATGGAAAACCCCAAACTGATCCAAGATGCTCCATAAAGATGCTCAAGGAATGAAACCCTCGAGGGACCCTGAACGAGCTCTGTAATGTATTCCTCCAAAAAAGCTGAGAAGGGGCTGCAAATCGAGGCTCTGATACCATGTTAGAAACCAAGATCTGAAATGCAAACCAGAAAATAACCTTCCACAAAGAGACAAACAAAAAAGTAGAGAGATTGCATGAAGATGTGCAAATTGATATATTTGAAGTACAATAATTACAAGAGGTAATTTGCTTGATAAAAGCAAGTATGCATAACCCCAATCTTATCTTGAGCAAAAAGATAGCTCTGCAAGATAAGGATAACAACCTATAACCTAGGAATTAAATAATGCCTAAGTAAACTTATGTAAAGTGTAATTCAATAATTAATTACACCAACATTGTTGACATCATGAAGTCATTTTTGTTTTCTTATTACTTTGATAAAATTACTTTGCATGTGGTTTAACCATCTTGTAAAAAAATATACAAAGCATTCAATAGTCAAGTAAAAAATGCAAGCTATAAATTTATCCAAAATAACATTTTCTAGATCACTCCAACAATAAAGAAACTAGGTTGGATTCTCCTATGCTCAGATTTCAATAATCTACATATTAAGAGGAATTTGTATATATAATTTCCAAAAAGGAAGAAATGAGATCAATAGAGCCTCTTACCTCATTTGAATCAATGGATTTATGCTCATTCCATGCAGAAACTATAGGGTTAATGGAGGGAACCAACTAGGAAACTTGCTGAGTGAGACCGAATATGCAACTCATTACCTATTGGTACCCTATTGGTACCATGTGCTATATCAGGTTGCACATCACCATGTGCTATATTAGGTTGCACATCATCGCAACTATTTTTTTCACCAACTGCATTTGTTGAATCATAAATGTGTTGGCTTCTATGAGATGGTGACACTGTATCTTTTCTTTCCTTTTTTTTTCTCTACATTTTCTTTGGACTCTTTTTCTTGCCTATAAAACAAAAAAAAATATCATATTATGTTTATATACACAAAGCTCTTGCCTATAAAATTTCATTAAACACTATTAAAAATATATATATACTATTTAGTGGATTTACAACTTTCTTGTTTGTCAAACCAAGACGTAATAAATATTCATTATTCTTGGCCACTTTTTCTCTATTAAAGCACTCATAATCTGTCACTGAAATTTCAACATTATGATCACTATCATCTAATTTGTGCCTTATAGTCATTTTCCTCATTTCCTGAAGTCCAAATAAACAATAATGTATAAATTAGTAACTTGAATAAGTAAAACTTTATTGAGTTCATAAGTTGATAACAATTGACTTTCCAATCTGCTAATAACTACAAATAGAAACTTAAAATAGAATTCAGTTTATAGATTAAAAAGAATTTGTAGTCAAAAAACAAGAAGATGTTTACAATTACAGGTATCAAACAAAATTTCCTTAGGGATATATTCACAAGAAAATAACTCATAAGAACATAACACAAGCAGGATGAAGGAAAAGAATACCCTAGTTCATCATGAGGTGTGTTAGAACCTTAAAATTTTGCTTAGTTCCATCATCACAATTAACCTTGAGCTCCATGACCTAAGCCTTGACCCTTATATTCCTTTTTATTTTTGAGTGATCCTCCCCACTATAAACAAACATATAATTTTTTTTAGGTCTGACTGACACTAAAAGACCTACACAAAGCCAAAAACTCATCATATATACTTAAGCAAAAATATGTCTAGCTATTTTACATCCATAAAATTCCTTTACCATAGTCCTACAACAACAATTTGAACCCTTAGCAGGTTGGCGGTATATAACAAACAATATAAAATTATTCACCTCAATACCATGGGGGTATTCTAATAAAGGTGTTGTTGGGCAGTATTAGAGAGCTTAATTACATTATAACTGCAATACTGTGGCAAGGAAAAGTGAACAGTGTTGAATAGCAGGGAACAACCCACCACCCCACAAGGAAGGAGATAAGAAAGAGCACTAGTGTTGTAAAAACTATAGTACCATGAAGAAGACTACTAAGACATGTGGTATAGTGGTAAGAGTCCCACTTCCCTGTGATGAGGCATGAGGAATCTTGCGGCTAACTTGATGTCCCACGATAGAGAAATCTCAAGACAGTGGTACAATAGTAAGTTTGATAAATAAAAAGATTCATGACCTCACTATCCCACACTAGTTAAAGAAATAGGTGGCATTGTTGCAGTACAAACTGTTAGGGCATTATTATTAGTTGCGGTATTAAATGCATAACTCTTAACAACCCTCAAATCTTGTAAAAATCAATGGCACACATTCAAACTCAAAATATGATATGATCACAGAATATTTGGCGTAAGGTTGATATTAATGACAACATGATTGAACTCATAAGCCATTAAAATTGAGAAATTGACATTGTTTTGGAATTCAATTGCAAGGATTGTTGTGTGGGAAGCTACGAGTTCAACAGGATGAAGTTCTGCAACTATCACATACCTCTTAAGTACACTAAACTTATTGAAGCAGCTTTACAAGCATAGAATTGTTTGAAATATTGCATTTAAAAACTTAGAAAGCTCAAGTAGAGGTTGACATTAGATATCATGCCACCTAAAAGGAAAGAACCTAAGACTAAGAAGGAAGAGCCTAAGGTTAAAAAGAGATCATTACAAAAATCTATCTTAGATATCTTGCCTAACTCAACTAACAAAGGATACAAGAAGGTTTTCAAGGATACAAATCATGGTTGTAGGGATGCCCTTATTCCTATTTTGGGGTGGGAATTGTTTTGGCATTTATATGAAAAGAGGGAAGGGAGAATTCCTGTATCAAATTTGTGGACATTAGACTTAGCTAAGTTGATTGTCCTGAATGTCTTCAAATATGTGGAGTTCATTAGAGTTTTATCCAAAAATTACCACCTGCTACCAGGTCTGTGAGGATAACAAATGGGTCACTGTTGGTAATATTAAAAAAAGCTACAATCATTGAATGCTTCAATCTAAAAAAATAGGCCCTCACTAAGGTTGACTTGCAAAAGAGTGAGGAAGAATATACTAGGTTAAGGAGAACACACAAAAGTAATGAACTCCCCATATATATGAAAAGGGGTGTTAACAATAAGGTGATACCTATCTCCCCCTCTACCACCAAACTATTTGATGTAGAAAATTTTCAAACTTATTTCAAGTAAACCTACTTTGCTTTCTGTCAAGTACTTGGGATAGATGCATAAGAAAAAATGCTAATTAGTTTGATGATGATGGCTATGAGAATTTAGAACCCCGAGATAAACATTGAATATGACTTTTCCTCATATCTTGAGAAGGCATTGCATGAAGGCTTCCTACAAGTCAGAGAGAATAGGGCCCCTATAAAGTTTAGGCACTATTCTTTACTATGTCACTTGATATTGTACTAGAACAAAGATAGATGGACAAAAATTATTTTCTTGGGTATGATTGATCAACCAAGGAACTCATTGTCTATGCAATGATGGTGTTATAAATGGGATAGAAAATGAAAAAACTCTAATTATGTATTATTCCATGATGAATTTGTGTACAAAGTTATGAGAGTTCTTGGCCACTCATCCCCAAGATTAAACACACCTATACAACAACTATTGAGTCCCTTGGCTTTGGAACCAGAACAAGGTCATACTCATAACTTTGGTGATTGGTTTTTTTTGTAAGATGTCACAATAATCAAGATTTATGGGGGCCCACAGGCCCCACATATATTGCCAAAATTTGTTCCTCTTCAGCTATCCTTTTTAAAATTTATGTGGTAGATGTTGTGGATGGAAAGGGATGTCATGCACAAAAAAAAGAAGGGTGCATTTCTATCTAACTTGGAAACATGTGAAGAATTATCTATTGGATATGACAGCCTTGAAGAATTACGACATTACCTTAAGACAAGATATTCTCTAAGGCCTGGAAGTGAAAGGGTTTTTTACCTTGAGGGCCATATGAATTTTATAAGACAAAACCTCCTCACAAAGGCTACAATCATTCATCAAGTGGATTATGAAGAGGATGTGATTAGAAACTACTTCACTCCCCAAGAGGTATATCAGAGGAAAATAAAATGGGAGATCATGATGAATCTTGAGAAAGAAAGGAAGAAGAAGAAGAACAATGACTTCTTGGGGTATTTTTTTGAAGAAGCAGTGATGCAAGAGCATTCAACAATGTAAGGAAATCTTGCATCACCCAAAAAAATTTTTTTTACTTAATTTCTTTAGTTGTTTTGAGTTCCATGATGGCACTTAAGGGGTGTAAGATAGTCAAAATTCAGAAAAGGTGAAAAACGGTCACTATTTTTAGTAAGTTGGCCTAAATGGGATCTTATGGACCTAAAAATTTACCCCAAGGAGTAGAACTAAAAAAAATTTCCGGTCGTGAAACAATTGTCCCAATACCCTGCACAATTTGGGAGATATTGAAGTTTCCATCCCAAGAAATTTCTCTAATGAAACTTCAAATTCAAACAAAAAATCTTAGAGGCCCTGAAATAGCTCGAAAAGTTAATGAACTAAACTCCGGTGGTTTGATATTGTAGATCTCTTCGAGATCTTTGCAATGATATTTTATAATAGCAAATCCAACACCCAGATCAAAATTTATGGCCCTGCAAAGTTGGCCCACTAAAAAGTGAATTTCATTAAAATTTCTTCCTAGGCAAGAAATCAATCGGTGAGACTTTTGGTGCCAAAACAAAAGGGAAAGTTGAACTTTCTAGAACATTCTAGAGCGATTATTGGGTAAAATAAAGGGTTAAGTGGGGGTTGTAGATGATGGCTCCATTAGTGTAGATTTGTGGCTCTGAATAATAGATTTTGTTTTCAGAGTTGATTTTGTTGTAATGAATCAAACCCATGAGGGCATAGCATGTAAATTTTTAATTTTTAATTTCATTTTTTGAAAATAATTGAAAGTGAGTTATTTTTCTATCTCCCATCTTCTGTGTTGGTATCTATTGTTGTGATTTGTGTGGGTTTCGGGTGATGTGGCTCTCATCAAGTAGATCCTCTTAAGAGGATAAACTTGATAATTGATAGGTTTGATGAATTGTATGATAAGTCTGCAACAGAGGAGGAGAGGCCCAAACAATTATCTCCCAAAAGGCCAAGTGGTATTGTAATTTCAGATCCATCTCTTGATACTATTTTAGTATGTCATGTTCCTCAAGAATCACCTCCTAAACAACCACTTTCCAAGAAACAAAAGACATAGGAGCCATATAGATTGGTCTCCTATGAAATGAGTGAAGAAGTGGGAGATACAAAAGAAGTGGCCAGTGTATCGAGGAGTTTAAAGGATGATGTTGAGGTAGTTGATCAACCAACCCATGAAATTGAAGCTCATAAACCAGAAACTAGAATTGATATCCATATGCAAGGAGAAAAGGAAATGCAGGATGATGAGAGGGAAATTGCAGCTCTCAGATTTATTGAAGATTATTTCATTAAGACCCCTAAATTTAAGGATTTCTAGGTTAAAATGAAAGTGAGAGAGTTTGAAGAAAGGGTAGAGATAAACAAGATGGGTGTTGAAGAGTATCAACATGATCATATTGTAGCCCAGACTTTCAATGAACTAAGAATTGATAATGTTGATATTATCCCACAAGAGGCTAGGGATACAATTTTGAAGAGTAATATACTCATTATCCCAGGTATGGAACTAAAAAAGATATTCTTACTTGACCAAGTAAGACCTCAAGAAGACCCAATGATGTTTGGTAAATTTGATTTTGATGAGGGGATAAGTGGTACAGGGTACATACGTAAGATTGAGACCTTGGCATTTTGGACCAAGCAAAGAAATACACAAAAGAAAAAGTTGTTAGATGTGGTAGAAGAGATGAGAGGAACGACTATGGTAAAAACAATGAAGGAAACCTCTCCTTTAGAAGCTATAACCATGACAATGCACTCAACCATGTTTACTTGAGCTGCTATTAAGGAAATGGAAAACAAATTGAAAAAATATGAAAAGGAATAGAAATTCTTAAATGATGAGGTAAATAAACTGTTCATGGAAAATGTAAGACTAAAAGAGAAATTGAAAGGAGAAAGGACCTCACAAAGTAAATAAATAGTATTGTATCAACCTCCTACTACCCAATAGAATTGATATAGATAGCGCATCCTTTGAACAAATGAATGTACTAAGACAGGAGATCGAAGAGATGAAAAAAGCCAATAATGAAACCAAGGAGGGAGTGAGGGACCAAATCATCAATGTCTTGGAAAAAATCTTGGATCATAGGATCAAATTGATTGAGGACAAATTGGAAAGTATATTATTCCTACACTTCATTATCCCAAGAAATTGGCTAGATGAAATCCCATGCACTTATACTAGATCCTCTTTTCAAGAAGTAGTAGCCAATTCATCATACCTTGATGACTTTATGCAGGGTATTATAGAGAAGTGTGGAATATCCTTCATCTTTGAAGCCAACTAAGGAGATGGTTAAGATAGTTATAGATGAATCTCAGTAAATAAATGGAGAATATCAAAAGATCAAAACAAGGATGGAATCATTTCAGCATTGAAGCAGTGGTTTTTTCCAAGGATATTAAAGGATGATGACTAATTGAAAAATATCAGTTCAAATGGAGAAAATAATTTGGCCAAATTGTTCCTAATTGCATTGCTCATGTACAAAAGGATGGTGAATTAAATTTCCATAGCCTCAATTTGATCATGGATGGAATAATAGCCTTGGATACCAGATATTCTAAATTCATTATAGATGCTAGAGGGTTACTCAACAATAGATGGAGGAATCACCTAACAAATATATCAAAGATTCAAGAATACAAAAAGCCTCATGACTACACAGTATACCAATGGGAGAAAAAGTATTTGGATCCTCTAGAAGAATAGGGCCTTGAAGGTGTTACATTGGAAGAACCAAGCTTTCAAAAACTCTATCATGGAGAGGGGGACTTTTCCAGATTGGGATGATCATGGGTCTCCTATGTTGTTTAATGGACTAAAAGTGTTTTGCAAGTGTTGCGGGCTTCCAATCATTATTGCCAACTTTCTATATTTTCTCTTAGTTATGTTTTAAGCAAAACCAATGTTTAGTTTATACGAAGAAGCATGAATTTTGAAAAGATGTCATATTTTGTAATGGTTTGAAGCTTGTTGCTTCTCTTATAAAAGAGAAACCAAGACCAAATTTTGATATCATCGTCATAGGAATTTATAGAAACATATATGAGGAGACTTCTGTTATATTGTAATATCTATTTGAAGCAATCAATGGAGAAGAAGATTTAATTTGTTGCTCAAATTTTGGTCTCAATTATTTTTTGATAATACTATGTATGATTGTATGGTTGTCCCCAGTTTAATATTCCCTTGTTATTCAAATTAAGTATATCAATTATATGTTTAATTTTTCAATAAACACATTTTTTTTGTGTGATTTCTTTTAATTGGATCCTTCGATGAAGTATTCGTCCCACTGATAGTCATACGTATTTCAGAGAATCTAACATTTTGGATAAATAAAAAGAACCATATAATTGCATCATTGAACATCTATGCAAGCCAAAGACTCTCATTGTGCCAAATGATTAGAGTTGCAGCTAGAAGTAAGACACATATATCACCCACATCTTGAATCCATTTCCCAAATAGAGATTAAGGCACTGATGTTCCATAAATCTGGCTACCCAGCACTTCAAATTCCCTTACCCCTTAGTTTTTGAATTGTCGACCATTACCCTAAGAGATCATTTTTTTTTTTAAGCTAGAGGCTTGGATTCACCTATTCATTATATATCCTGCATATGTTATTAATCTCCTTAATTTCATTATTATTTCCTTCACTTGCAAAACTATATTCATGCATGTGGAGGCTAGAAACTATAATTACAACTTCAAAGCTATAAATAAGGATTGCATACCCTCTAGTAAGATTCTAGCATCAGAAACCTTCTCAGGACAACCTAAGAAATTCCTCATGAAGACAAAATTAATTTCAGCCAGAAGTAAGAAAATAGGAAGAATGATTGAACCCTAACTTTAAATGCCTTCAAATCAATAGTAGACATCATGACTTTGCATACATTGCCGCTGGGTATTTGGTGGTGCGTTTATAAGTATGTCGATTAAAGGCAATGAGTAGATAAACATACTTATATTCTTATCTTTGGCCATTTCAAATAATAAATTACACCATACATATAGCCAAAGTTTAGGTGACAAGCTAACAAGTTAAGGTGATAGGCTAGTTAAGGTGATAAAACATCATCATAATCATCTGCATTGCTAGCAAGATTAGAATCCTCATCACTCGTGTTTGCATCTACTTGATTTTATTCCTCATCCTCATCTGTGACATGCAATACATTCTCTCTCCCAATCTTCATTCCGATAATCAAAAGTCTTCTTCATGCGGCTTTGCTTGTCTCGTAGCCCATCCACTTCTTCCAGATGTTTTTCATAAATTAACATGGCATTTCCCATTAGGCGTGCTCTGTCAGCAGCTGTGAATTTTGTTTTTGGATTTGGCACCGTATCTTTACAGGCTTCTTTAAATGTCAATTAAAATGATTTAGTTAATTTGAGAGGAAACATAATGGCTCATCGCGATCCTCGATAAAAGTTTCCATGTTTACATGCTTCCGATCCAAAAGCCACTCACATCAAAGTTGTACCTAGATAAGATTCAAAGTCCGCCCATTTTTTAATGAGTATGGGGCTTTTTCACCAGAAAGTCCGCCCAGACCGTTTCTTGGATGAATCCAGCGCCCGTTTTCTTCCGGTTTGTTGAAATTCAGCACCCTTCTTTCAAATCACGTTTATCTATCCTTTGTCTTTTTCTTCCTCTTAAAATAGCTACCATTGCATTCCCTTTCAGTCATAGCCCATAAGTGGATGTGTAGAGAAGCTCACTTCTCCGGTATTCTATATCTTGACCTTCTTCTTTTTTGTCGTTGTGATCCATTTTGGAGAAAGATGCTCCGGTCGGTCCGGACATGCGCCGGGGAGTCAATGTGCATCAAGCTTGATTCCTCTTCTTCATATTTTCTACATAGAATATTAATGTACATGTTATCACTATGATTTTCACCCTAGCCGAATCTTAACACAACTAATCATGTGAAACATGGGAACTTTTATGAGGCTATGGGTCACCTATAGTAGAAAAGAACCTCTAGAGAAAGTTGGTTCTTAATTGGATATCACCTAAACTACTAACTTGTAGAGAAAAATAATAGAAAGAGATAACATAAACCAAAAGGATAATAATGGGAAACTAAAGGTGATACACTAGATTATACTAAGGACCATGGACATTCATACATGCATACACTTGGTTACTGATTACAGATATAAAACTGCACAAAATGTTGTTGTAGACTTATGCATAAATATTTTGAAAATTGGTTTGACTTGCATATACTTTCAAGAAGGAAATATAACTTTCACGATTCAAAGAGTCATATGCAACTTAAAAAAAACACAATTTACAACCTGTATAACCATACTTTTGTAGAAAAGGTGTAATGTCATGAGACAAAGTTGCAAGGAAATATAAGAAATCTCATGAGTAACTTGATCAATCACCTGATAATACACAATGCTACAAGAACAAGAAAGGAAAAGATAACATAATCAATGGTATCCAAGGTATTTTCTGTATATCATACTCCAAAATCAGTTACAAAAGCTTGCAAATAGTATTATAAAGGACTCCAAAAATCACCAAGTCTCAATTTGCATTAAGAAGAACTGATTACAAAAATTCACTCAAGTGACTATATCCAACTCCCAACCAAACTCCATCAAAATAGCTCCTAGAAGCTTCTTGGGTCAGATGCACCATTAAAGCCAAAAATATAGCATGTAAATCCACTCCAAAAGGTTTCCACAATGTACAAAAATTCAAGACATGACTAAGTCTATCATAAAAGCATGCAAAACAAACTCCAAGATGCTCTCCAAAGCTCATAAATGAGTCAAAAACATCTCCTAAATCTCCTCCATGTGTCTCTCAACCTACCCAAAGAAAGTAAAAGCTTTCCTATATGCTTGGCATGTGTTGGAAAACTATTTCAACCTCCTCTAATATTAAAGCATATCCATATCATCTTTTTCATGCATTGAAAGCTTCCACCATTTTGCATTAGAATAACATTTACACTTAAATGATTTATAAATATCACTAAGGTAAATATTTTACATTTTAATAAAATGGAAAATTTACAAAGGTCAATGATTCGGCCATAGGAAGTCATGACAAATACTTTAAAAAAATCATGAAGACTTATTACATGGAAAATATAAGGAAAAACATGTCAAAGACTATGAAAACCCCTAAGGCATAAAGAGGCCACAGGTTCATTAGTTGGTACTTCATTTTCTTTAAAAAAAAAAACATGACAAAAATGCCTCAATTCCATTGATGTATGAAAATAGGGTAAAAACCCTAAGTAAAGCAAAGAAAAAACAAAATAAAGTATTTCATTTTGTTTCAAAGCTTCTAGGGGAAGTTGTGGCTTCCAACACCAGAGGGTTTCATGGAGCTTTTCCTACACTTCTATGGGGAATTTCTGAGTTTTCCTTACAAAAAATGAGGTTTTCTT
This sequence comes from Sequoia sempervirens, assembly GCA_007258455.2. NCBI lineage: Eukaryota > Viridiplantae > Streptophyta > Pinopsida > Cupressales > Cupressaceae > Sequoia > Sequoia sempervirens. Next base: position 634,786,846 of record VDFB02270651.1, read on the forward strand.
TCTACGTGGTAAGCCTTTATTGTGCATTCAAACATTATTCTTCATTAACTATGAATCAAAACTCGTTTTGAGTTTCTTCTTTAGAAAAAATGATGAATATATCTCTGTTTTCTGCATGCTTCTCCATGTTGTGTATTTTATATGCTTGATTCTATATTTTGTGGAAGATATAGAAAAAGAGCTGCAACTATATTTTTCATTGATTTTCTTGACTGAGAGATTGCTCACATTCTACACATGAAAATGAGGATTTTCAAAACTCTCACATAGAATAAAACTCGCAGGTTTATTTGGAATTCTGGGTTCTCATTTCATTTTTCTTCTTTTGTTGTTTTTAAGAGAGTGCCACCATGAGACAACCAATGTTTGATGCTTGAAACTCTCTATATTTTCTATTATTTCAGAAGGTTTCCTGCAAAAAACAAATGGTAAATTTGATTTTGTTTCAAATATGGCCTTTTATTTCTAGTTTTAAGCTCTATGAGAGCTTATAGGTTGTGTCCTCACTGTATTCTTCTCTAATGGTTTCTCTGTAAATTTGCTCCATTTGTATATTGGCCATAGTTGGGCCCCATTTTGCTACACAAAAAAGTACTTTGTTAAATATAACATTCTGAGTTTTGGTTTTTTGGGTTAGCTTCAATCTTTAAATCCCCATGTTTCCCTTGGGATTTAAGCAGAAAAAAAGAACTCATTACAAGCTTGCTTGTTTCTCTATTTTTGACTGAGGGTTTGAGGCCATTGCCTTTTGAAAGCTCTGCTCACTTGATGCTCATTTTGAGATCACTAGTACTAGATTATTGTCATGTGTATATACTAGATTTCTTGAATTGCAAACTCTTTTCATTTAGAGTCTATTGTGTGTTGATATATGTGGAAGGATTAAACAATGAATAAACTATCCCTATAGTACATTACTTCTTACCATAGTGGTGAGATGTGGCTCTTTTGTTTATTTATAAATCTTTGCTCCCTCCAATAAATGGGTTGGCTTTTGTTGTAGCACTCACAATATCACTATCACTAGTAATCTCTTTATCATCTTGTTGTATCAATATTACCATCATTCTTATTGCATTCTCAGAGAAGCCTATGCATTTTCAAATGGAAGTTTTGTCTTTCATGATTGTCTCCCCATGATTCTCAAAATGATAACATTTTGATTAATGATTGCACCTCCTCATGTTATGATTTCACTAAGCGAGCATTTCTCATTGATAATAGTGAACTGGTATTGGTACCTAAGTTTTGTTCTCACTGGTACTTTCCTTTCTTATGAACATTCTATATATTGCTCATCATTGTTGTTATTCTTGAACTGTGTATGTGCATATGACTATCTAGTCCCTTATATGTTGCTGTATGGTTAATTATTTTTTAAAACTGTATGCTGCTCCTTGAAGAAATGCTTTGTGAACTTAATATGTATGTTTGTTCACTATCATTCCATGATCATGTTGATATGATGACTTATAAGATTGCATTTCCCTCTTAAATAAGCTGAAATGAGCTCATTATTTGATAACTCAGCATGTCAGGCTCAACCCTTGTGGGAGCCACATTTTAACCTACATGCTGATATTAAATGAATCAAAACAACAACATTACTTTTCTTGTATCTGCACATGAAGCAAACAAGTTAGAAAAAATAAATGCATATTTTGGATGTGTTTGATGACTTCATTGTTTTCTAGGACATCTTAGGTTTCCATGCTTGTTCAATGTATTTAGAGATTAGTTTATACATGCATAGGTGTATGTTCATGTAAGGCTAAAGAATTTTCATTGCTTAGAGCATTTATCTAACATCATTGTTATTGCCAGATGTAGGAACTAAGAGAAACATGGAGCTAGGAGAAACACAAACACCTTGGGGCAGCAACAGTGCAAGACAACACACCTTGAACCAGCATTCTCAAGAAATGACTAGTCTCTCTCCTTATATGCACATTTGCATTTTTTTACTTATTCATGTATATGCTTTTCTTCAATTACATTGGGCAAGTTAGTCTCACGGCTTGTGTGAGAAAAATATGCAATTTTGTATCAATAAATATTACTTTTCAGAAATATTTGTGTAAATATTTTCTATGTTACATGCACTTGTATAAATGTAATGATCTGTTACTATAATCTTGTAACCTTTCTAATTTTTTTTGTTTATACAATTGAATGTAATATTGGAAAGATTAATAAAAAATGTACCTCTTTCTTAGTTTCTAAACAAAAAGCTCAGCCTAATTGAGCAAGTAGTGAAATTAGGTAACAGTACAAATAGTAAGATTAATAATATAAATGTGTAAATGCAATTGAGTAAATAAATTATTGTGTAATTTTTTTTTACCTATGCCACTTATCAAATGAAGATGTGTTTTGAAGAATATAGGCATGTATCACACTTCTTTCTTGATGTGATAGCTCGAAGTGACATCCAATGCCTTATAATACTTCACCTACAACTCTCTCATCTTCGTCATCATATCATACATGTCGATTGACATTTTTAAAATCCTTCATATATTATGTGCAAAATCCCATGGCCTCTTGCATTGATAACCCTCAAACATGTTGCCTTCCAGTTTTTCCTTAAGGTACGGATACCTTGCGGGGTATGGCTATTCCTCCTGCCAATTTCTTACTGAGCCCACAGTGCTCTAGTTCATATTCTAATTGTATAAAATATGCATATGTGTTGTGTGTTGTTGGAAATTTCTTGTTTCCAATAGACAAGGACTTCCCACGGCAACCCTCCTCCCTCAAACCCCCATCAAAGTTGGGAAGGATCTAGCCCATGTAAACTCGATTTCTCTACTTTAATGGCCAAGGCCCAACCTTACTTAACTACCAATCTTGGGGCCCTTTGAGCTTGGTAAAAATATTTACCAGCCATTAAAATATTCTCAATTATGACATGATAGTCATGGGTCTTGCAACCTCTTAAGCCATTAATGTCAGTTTAGCTTCTAATACTACTACTTACATATCTAGTGGGAAAGTGAGTCTAAGACATCACTGTAAGAATGTTGTTCCTTTGTCCAGACATAAGGAGCACTAGGTTTTCTATATTTTTCATCATCATATTTTTCAACCCAAATATTTCGATGAATATTTAGTTGTTGAAAGTCTTCACGTGATGAAATAGTATCAAAAGCACCAAAAAGAGTTTCTATAATAGCATAGGCTATATTTTTCTCAAAATGCATAAAGTCAATAGTATTCCTAATGGCTATATCCTTAAACTATGGAAACTTATAGAATATGCATAACCTTTTTACACCACTGTCATTACATGGATCATATCTACTACCAACAATCCCATCATTTTCAATAAATGACATTTTTTTGTCCATTATCAACAATGTAATCACCCATTATTAGCAATGGTGCTTCACAATTCTCTTCTTGACCATTGAACCATTTTTTTTGTTGATGATATGGATGATCCATTTCAATGTAAGCATGATTTCCACAATAAATACACTTACACAGAATTCTTGAGTGCCTCACAAAATCCTTAAAGTTTCAAGCAGGAAATCCATGGTATCCATGAACATTGAGACTAGACAATATTCCATATGTAGGAAGATCATGAATCGTAAACAATAAGGAAGATCTTAAAGTGATTTTGATTGAATGACCATCCCTTAAATATTGAATTGCTTCAATTCGTTTCCACAATTCCATTATCTCATCATATAATGGCTCTAGATAAGCATCAATTGTATCTGAAGTCACACTTTTTTTTCCTGGTATAATCAATGATAGCATGAAGAAAAATGGTTTAGTTTCTAACCATGGAGGCAAGTTATAATTTATTAAAAACACTGGCCAAGTTGACCATTTAGTACTGTGATATGAGAATGGGTTCACCCCATCTAGAGCCAAACTCAACCTTATATTATGAGGATCTTGAGAAAAATTAGGCCATTTATTATCAAATTCCATCCACGTATTAGAATCATGCACATGTCACTATTTTCCATTAGTGCTCTTATTTTCGGTATGTCATTGCAAGTTCAGCAACGTCTCTACACCTATACATTTAGAGTAATCGTGGGATTATCAGAAAGTGGTGAAGAACCTTTCTAGGAACCATAGTTGATTTCAAACCTTGTCTATACCTCACTTCATGACATTTTAGACATTCACTCTCACTTGCAATATTCTTGCAAAATAATACACAACCATTCACACATGTGTGGATGTTTTCATACCCTAAGCCTAGCTTAGTGATTTTATTTTTACATTGACTTCACTTTGTTGGAAATGTGGAGTCAAGTGGTAATAATGAACTTAATAATGCCAATAACTGATCTACACTCTCATTTGTCCAGCCAAACACCACTCGCAAGTTAAGAATTTGAAGGATTGTTGTCAAACAACTTAACTTGCAATTAGCATACAGAGGCTTTAAAGTATCCTCCAACTTGGCCCAATCATCTTTTATACCCTCATTCAACATTCCATCAAATTCAAACCCTTTGTCTAACATTGCTACCTCTTTATCTATGCTTGGTGCTACTTCATCTATGTTTCTTTTCTCTTCATCACTCACATTCTATAATTCTATCATATCTTCATAATAATTGTAATCCCAAGGACTTATACCACTATTCCCATATCTTATCATATGTCAATAAATCAGATTTATTTTTTTCACCTATCCACCAAGATAGTCATTACATGGACATGGATATTAGTGTTGCAAGTATGAGTGATTCTAGTGGTGTTGTCATTAATGATGCCATTGATGTCAACATAGTATAGGATGTTGCAGAGAAAGGAATCAAGTGATTGCAGGTTGTGCATGTATAGTTGAGATACTGTTCAGATGTTGTGAGTACATGGAGCTATGTTTATGGTGTTGCAGGTGTGCTAATATGATGTGTTTCCAAGTGCTTTAGAGAATGAGTGAAGTAAGAGTTGTGTGTATGCTCAAAATGTGCTCCGATATGTGCTCCACATTTCTTATTTTTTGATCTTATACTTGTACGGATGTGAAGTGTTTTTAATGGGAATATATTAGTGATATATCCTGGATTGTAGCTTCTAGTTAGCTGAAGTGTGAAAGTTGTGTTCACTGGTGTGTGAACTGGTTTGGTAGAGTTGCTTTCTATGGACTAGGAGAAATTTTTCTACTATGTAGTCCTCCGCTATTTTGTTTCAGATCTTGCATATCTGGAAGATGGCTTGTAATGGTGTTATTGGTGTTTTTTCGAAGGTGTTTGTGGTTTGGTGCTCTAGAAGATGAGTTTCAGAGTTTTTGTGTGTCTGTGCAATCCAGATGGACGGGTGAGAAGTGTTCCATATATGAAGGTTGTTTCATTTACTATGGATGAATATGAAGGCATCTAAGATGTGTTCTAGTGTATGGTGAAGTGTGTTATGTGGTCTGCATGTTATCTTCTTGTTATAGAAGCATGTACTTCAAGGTTCATTTGTGTTTTCATTAGGTTTTTCTAACCTGGTGTTTACACTTCATGCAAAGGATAAGTATTATTTAAGGAAGCATGTGATTGATATAAGACATTGTTTTAGGTCTTGGTGAAGTGTTGGTTTGGTTTGCTCTCATTTTCTTCCATCGTGGGAATGTTGAGTTTTCGACCCAATTTGAATTTATGAAATGAAGTGTGTGTAGCCAACCTTGGAGAAAGTTTCTAAGGTTGAAGATGGTATAAATACAATTCGATATGTTATGGATTTGATGTATTAGAATTCCATGAGTTTGAGAAGCAAGAGTGCATGAAAGTGAATTGAGGCAGTAGTCCTTTAATGTGTCAAATTCCTGATAGAAGTGAGCTGATGATGTCTGCAATATTTTGATCAAGGTTGTGAATGTGTGTAATTTTTGGTGGTAGATCTTTCTATTATCTTTTGTATTTGTAGTCAGTGAGCCTCCTTGTTGGACAATTAGTCCTTTCTGGGTAGTGAGCCTCTTTGTAATCAGTTTTGGAATTACTTTATATTGTGAGTTAATCCTCATTGTGGTTTTTCCCTTATTGGGTTTTCCATGTAAATCTGGTGTTTCTTGTGTTGATATTGCTTTTTGTTATTTGCATTTCATGTTCATACTCAATAATAAAATTAAGTGGATTTGAAGTTGATAAGTTTGAGATTTGTGATTGAGTTTGGTGACAACTGATTCACCCCCTCAGTTGTCTTGTGTCTTTCAAAAATTGGTATCAAAGCTTTGGTTCCTTGGTGAAGAGCTTAATCGCTTGAGGTAGATCCGATGGCGCACAAATTAGTGATCATTATGTTTGATCGATCTGACTACAATGACTGGAAAGTGTAGATGAAAGGTTACATAATCTCTCTTGGTTACAAGACTTGGAAAGCAGTTGAGACAAAGTATGTTGCACTGGCAAGTGGTCCTACTTCTGCAAATGAGATTTCTACCTATGAGGAAAATGAAAAAGTGAGGTATGCAATCTATAGTGCCTTATCTAATACTGAGTGAAAAAAGTTATTTCTTTGGAGCCTTTGCTTATAAAGTTTGGAAAAGGAATTTGGAGATATCTATGGAGGAAATGATAGGGGTAGAATTGTCAAAGCTAATAGCTAAAACATATATGAGGAACTTGAAAGAAATGGAAGAGAGGTGAAGATACAATCTATTTACAAAGGGGACAGTATTGCTTAGTAAATGAAGTAAAATTAAAGGTGGTACTTTCATTTGATGAACCATATAGTAAAATTTTTGATGACTCTACTAGAGAGTTACAGTGATAAAGTTTCAGCTATTGAAGAAGTGTATGATCCTAAGAAGTTTACTAAAGAACAATTATTTAGCACCTTGACTGTATTTGAAATGAG
>VDFB02270651.1:634793761-634814089 GCA_007258455.2 Sequoia sempervirens
ATCTCCAATGCTTGGAGAAAGATATATGTGTTGGGCTGCCCTAGTTTCCAAGTATGCCCAACTCTGGCTTCCCTCATGGTGGGTTGAACGTTGCCATCTTCCAAGAAATTGGGAAATTTGAGTTTGGATGCCTTCATAGCCAATGTGACCTGTACAACAATTTTTTGGATGATGAGTCCTCATGAGGACTCAGTAAGTACCCTCATGTCCCCATTAAATCTTTCATTATTCCTTGAATTCCAAATGTTCCATAGAATTTTTGTTGAGAGACAAGACCAAAATATAGTTTGTTCCTTTCCAAATTTATTGCTGCTGAATAGAATAGTTCTATCCATTCTAAGAGTGCCATTACTATTCCAAACATTTAGCTAGTTAAAAAACAAATTCAAAACTTCTTTTGCATATATACATTCAAAGAAAATATGAGAGATTGATTCTGGAACTCTACACATTCTGCAATTTTTTGTTTCATTAGTATTGTTTTTGTATGGTAACCTGTGGAAGATCAAAAGCCACCTGAAACATGCCTTCCTCGGCACAATTATTTTAACCCAGTTACTAGATAGAATTTTAGACCATTCAGTGTTATGCAGGTTCTTATTCCACTTGCTATTTAGGTAGTCATATGTTTCCTGTTGTTTGGCAAGGGTATTATAGATAGTTTTAGCATTGAGGCTCCCAATGTTGGAGCCATTAGTCCAAAGGAACTCTTGGAATTGTTTAATATTGTCTTTAGTGTTAACCGACCATTCCAAACCTTTGCATGCTTTTCTCAAGAATGTATATGTCCTCCATTGGGTGGCCGGTAAGTGAAACTTAGTGCTCAGCTAGTCCCAACCTATTAGGTGGCCCTTGTTCAAGATGTTAGAAAAGTGCTTAATACCCTTGCAATTCCAGGCCTTCGTTGAGCACCCCTACAGGAGGGCTAGGGGTTTCCCATTATGGTCAAGATTCCACCAGATAGAACTATGAGTATAAACTAGCTTTCCCTGAATGGCCTGAGCATTACAAATGCTCCCTTTTACCACTTCCCATGCTTTCCAAATGCTCCTGAAAACCACTGAACCTTCTGGGGTTATAGGGAGGGGACAACTAAGGAGGTCACTAAGGGGGAGGTTCCTCCAACTTTTTTCGATCTTCGGAGTTTCCCTTTGAACATTGCTCCTGACTAAGACTTTCCACGGCTCGTTACCATCTAAAGCCTTGAAGATCCACTTAGTAGCTAGTGCAATGCCCTAGATCTTCAGGTCCTTAAGACCCAACCCACCTTCAGATTTGCTTACACAACACCAACTCCACTTTATAGCATGTCTCTTTCTACCCCCTTTTCCATCTAACCAGAGGAATAACCAGATTCTTTTTTGAATCTGATCTACCTGGTAGCTGAAAAAAAGCCACATCGAGGCAAAATACAGACTATAAGAGGAGAGGATCTTTTGGAAGACTTGTATTCTTCCTACCAAGGTAAGATAATTCTTGTTCCATTTCTCCAACTTCCTCTCAATTTTTCTTTTAATCCATTCCCACATTTCCTTAAGGTTCGGGCTCACTGCAAAAGGGATTCCCAAATATCTCACCTATTTGCATGGGCCTCCCCATTGTATACCAAACTTATCAATCTAATCTGGGGGCCTATCATGCCAACCTAGGAAGATTGATTTAGAGAGATATTTTTGCGCCTGAAGCATTGCAAAATATGTTCAGTTTGTTCATCAAATTGGAGATATTCTCTTCTTTCAGCAAGGGGAAAAGAGTTGTCATCTACAAATTGGACATTCAGTAGTTCATCATTGTTTGGCAATACTATGCCTCTTACCTTTGGGGAACTCATATCGGTCTTGAGAACATAGTATAGTGCTTCTGATGCAATCACAAATAGTGCAGGGGCTAGTGGACATCCTTGCTTGATTTATATTTCAAGAGAAAACTCTTCAGTAAGGGAGCCATTTACATCAACCTGAGCAACTGCATCTTTGAACAAAGTGACTACCATGTTACAAAAGTTCTGTGGGAACCCAAACGCTTCAAGACTGAGCCTTATAAATGACCATTCAATCCTGTCATATGCTTTTTCAAAATCCAATAATAAGATAGTAGCTTCCTGCTTGGTGTTTTTGGCCCATTCTAGAGCTTCCCAACTGGTAAGGAGGTTTTCCAAGATATATCTGCCTTTGATGAAGTATGTTTGAGTTGTACTGATGAGTTTAGGCAGAACATTAGTCAGTCTCCTTGCCAAAATTTTGGCCAAAATCTTGTATGAGACATTTAATAGTGTTATGGGTCTCCAGTTCTTCACTTGGGTCTTGTCCCCATCCTTCGGGAGCAACTTGATAATACCTTTATTGATGTCCCTCCCCAGAGAGCCCATCTCCAATGCCTCCTTGTAGACGTAGAAGAGGTCCTCCACTATCCACTCCCTGAAGGATTTATAGAATTTTGTTGGAAGACCCTCAACACCTGGGGTTTTATCATTCTGCATGGAATCAATTGCTTTTTGAATTTCCTCTTTGGACACTTCCTGGCCCATATTTTCCACCTCTTGCCCTTCTAATTTCCTTGGGATGATATCATTGATTAGCCTCCTTGCACTAGCCCCACCACTTCCACCTTCCTCAGAGGAGAAAAGGTTTTTGTAGAAGAGGAAAAATTGGTTCTTAATTACCTCTTGATCCCTAGAAGCTCCCTCACCTACCTAAAGTTGTTCTATGTGCTCCTTAATACTTTTTTCTCTTAGCAAATTAAAAAAGAACTTTGAGCCTTTATCACCGTTTTCCAACCAATTAGTCCTGGATCTAACCTTCATCCCCTGAATTCTACTGTTTTGCAGCCTTCTCAAAGAGTCCTTGGCTAAGGACATCTTGTTAGCTAGGTTCTCTTCTGGGGTCTTTTTGGAGCCCTGCTTCTGCTTGTAGCAGATTTTCTTGCAGAATACCCTCCAACTTCCTGTTGTCCATTGCTTTCTTTCTACCAACAATCTGAAAAAGAGTTTTCCACCCCTTGAAATTCAAATTCCATCTTTCTATGGCACTTTTTCTCTTGTGTAGGCCATTGTTTAATATTCTAAGTGTTTTTATGGCATCACAACAGTCTTTATCTTGTAGCAGTTTGGTGTTGAGGAGAAATTCCCCATCTTTTCTCCTCACAACCCTCGGTCCCTTACTGAAGGATATCCTTATTTTTATGGGGTGATGATTAGATAGGGTGAAGGGGTGAACCTCCACTTTGCACCCATCTCTATGAGTCTCAGGGATGAAGAAATCTTTGTTCAAATAGAATCTATCCAACCTGCAATAGATCCTTTTGCTGCCCTTTTGGGTGTTACACCAGGTATACCATATGTTGGGGAAGTCCTTCTTTTTCCCCTCTAGTGGGTCTATCAATCTCAATTTGTTCTTCATTTTCAGCTAGAAGTATTTCTTGTTGCCCTTCCAATCCATATCAACTCCACCAAGTTTGTCCTCTTGTCTTTCAATCATGTTAAAGTCCCCCCCGAGAACCCAAGGGAGGCTGTCAAGCTCACTTAAACATTTTCATACATTAATCCTTTCACTATATTCATTGGGGGCATAGACTAAGCAGATGCCAAACAAGAGGTCTCCTTTTTTCAATATTACCCAAACATAACGATTGCAAGGTGAGACCCCTTGCCTAACCACATATTGTCCCCAATCTCTAGAGAGGATGATTGCTTCCCCCCTACCTTTCTCATGATGGGTGACAAAGTGGATCGAATCTCTCCATATGAAGATGAGATTCGTATCCAACATGAATCCAGTAGCTTTGATTTCCTATAGCAACACCACATCTTTCTCCTTGCAACTATTGAGGAATCTCCTAACAATTTACTTCCTATCTGGAGACTCAAGGCCCCTTACATTCCATGAGATACAATTAAGAGTCATTAGGGCACTTATTTAAGGCTTGTTCTTTATCAGACTTGAAGTTTTCAAAAAATTTAGGGACCTTCTGGTCAACTTCCAATATTTTAGGAATTGGGCTTGTAGTAAAGAAACTTAGTTTCTTCCTTTTCTATTTTGTCAGGAGTTTGAGATTTCCTTTTCTTTCAGGGATTATAGTCTCAGTCCCTTTCTTTGGTCTTCCTCTTGACCTGTGGGGAATGTCTTCCTTACCCTCTCCCTCAATGATTCCCTTAGGAGTCTGCTCCCTAGTAGCCTCAAAAGGTTCAGTGGCCTCCGATCCCTTATTTGGAGTAACATAGCTATTCATGTTTTGATCCTTGATACCCTCTTGGCAAGAGAGAGCAGTATCACCTGGGCTGGTTGTGTCGTTTCTAGGGAGTTCAACCTCGCCCCCACTTACACCAAACTCTCCATCATTGGTGCACTTCTTACCATCCCCAGAATGGGGATCACCTAGACCATTCTTGGCCACATGTAGATTTGCAACAAGTACATAAATGGTGGTAGGTTGGTTGCAAGTGGGCATCAGATTGGTCTCCAAGGCATTAATTATGTTTTTCACTTTTCTCGGATTTGTTTCTACACTTCCCAGTACTTTCTTTTTGTTGGGGTCTTCCTTAGAGATTCTGAAGTTTTTAAAGTAGTAAGATTCACTGTTAGGGACAAGATTCTTTCCTTCCCCCCCATTTGATCTACTTCTTGGTTTCTCTATTGCCAGTTGTTGGGAATTTTTCCTCTCCTTATTTGTTGTCTTATTCAGATTGGAGTTGCCCTCAAATAGTGCCTCGGTTTCCTTGTTTAGGCTCCTCTCTATGTTGTCCCTTGCTTGGGAGTCAAGTTTGGAGCCTTCCAGTGGGGGGGGGAGGATGTTCCTCACCCTCTAGGGTTCCATTCTTCATGGGAACTGAGGCGTCCAAAGATACAGGGTTTTTGATTTGTGTTTCCAGTTCCATTCTCTCTGATTTGTGATCCATGTCCCAGTCTGAGTCTATACCTGTTGTTTCAGAAAGGTCATCACTATCCCAAGAGTTGTCCTCTTTGTCTCCAGACCATGGCTCTGAGAGATCTTTGGGGATTTCGACTATTCCATTGCCACCCGGAGTAGTTAACAATGGGGACGCCTCTATCCCCTGAGCACATTCAAGGTTTGAGGAACCTGGTGTAATTTCCTCATGTTCTATATTTGTTTTATGAAAACCACACCTGGAGGTTGGTTGATTGTGATCCTGATTGCTTACCTCACCATTTGATTTACAGGGGCTTGAGGCATCATGGTGTGCCCTAGTTTTTTCTTGGTTTTTTTGGTTGACTCTTTATATTGCTAGTTTTTTTGGTAATCAGAGGACAATTCCTCCTTATGTGCCCTTCTCTCCTACAAAGATAGGAGGCATTCAGACTGCCAAGCACTTCAAGGCCACACATTTTGTCTCCATTGCCTAGTTTAAGAAGCAAGGCATCTGGTAGATCCACTCCGGGCAGGATCGAAATCAGGACCCTAACATCCACATGGGGAAGAACGAATATGGTGTTGTAAATTCTTAGCAGTTTTCCATATGGTTCAAGAAGTAGAGGGATAAATGCCCACAGTCTTAGGGGTACGTTTTTTATGACCAACCATCTAGGGCTAGACAAAGCTAGAACTTCATCTTCCAGGGCATTAGGTGACCAAGCCACAACCTGAAAAATGTTACCCCCAATATTCCAAAACTGCTTGTTTAGGGTTTTTTGCTGCATCTCATGATTCTTCAGAAAAATGACATAAAGCCCTTTTTGTATCATTCTACAGAAAGAAAATGAAATCCCCAGTTTTCTCCCCCATACATTTTCCAACCACTCATCCATAAAATTTATCGCCGGAACCTTATTTATGTCCATGGCAGCCAAGAAAATAGCAATGTTTTTTAATTTACTGTCTTGTTCACACAGAGCATCTATAAGTTTCTCATTTGGAACCATAATGTCAATTTTTTGGGGGCCAGGAAGGCACTTACCTCTTCCGCATCCCAAAAACTCCTTTTTGCCACCATCTTGCACTGAGAAACCTGTACCCTCTTGGAAAGTTGTCTCCATGCTAGCCACAATGTCCCAGAACGACCTCGGCTGAGAGTGGTTTCCGCCTTCAGGAACCGGTTTATCAGAGGCACCATCTAGGGGAGCTGAATATCCAAACATAGTTCCTCTGATAGCTTGCCAGGTCTCATTAGCGAAACCAGGGAGAGAAGATGTTGCCACTCTGAGGCCCATGTGGAGGAGGACCAAGCCTCCCCCACCTACACACTCTAAGAAACTACCAAACCGTAGATTGCAGAGCAAAGTCCTTCAAAACAAGAAAAGAAAGGTATCTAAAAACTCGTATTATTATTTATTGTGTAGGAGACATGTGATATTAACTTAATATTGGGGAAATATTAAATAATGTGATGTCTTAGTACCCAATATTAAATAAGGGGTTAGTGGTTTTGTATTCACATGGTTTTATGGTACATGGTTTAACCTAAACCACTAGTTGTATTTTGTGTGAGCTTGTGTCTATAAAAGAAAACACATGTGTAGTGGTTTAGGTTGGCTAAGTGGTTTGGATGTCATTAGTGAGTCTTCTTGAGAGTGCATTTGTGAAGCATGGCATGGGATGTGCGGATTCATTCTTGGAAACATGGGAATGCATTGGAGGGCTTGATTGTTCAGAAGTGTTCATTATAACTCTTGTATTTGCTTCATGGCTGATTAGTATGATGGAGTATGGATGTTTTTGGAGGCTGGTGTTTTTCCATCTTAATGGTTTTCCTAGGGTATATCTCGTGTCATATTTGATGACTATGTTTTCTATTCTCTTGCATGTGGATTCTAAGCACTTGTTTGCATTGTTATCTCTTTTGGATTATGTGGAAATTGTCATACAATGGTTGCAAGTTTCCTTATAGTGCATGCATAGATTTTGACAATGCATTAGTGCATTATGTTCGAGGATGTCATGGTCCTCAGTTGGGGGGACTTCATTTCCAATCCATGCCCCTTTTGTGAGTACTCATATAGTCTAGAACAATTGTATTCTTTCCCTCCATTTGTTTGTACCCTATAATGGGTTAGTTTTTTTTCAGAGTAAAAGTTGCTTCTTTGTTATTCAACAAAATAAAAAAAAGCACATACAAAAATGGATTTGATCCAAGACATAATACATTACATACACCTGTCAAAAACAATATAATGTGTGTTTTATATCTCAATATAATGTGTATTGTTTTGTTTTTGTAGATTTTTTTTTTATAAACTCCAAGAAGGGGATAAAGTTGAGGTGTTGGATCTGTTTGATGGTGTTGTTGTTGACATCGAGCGGATTCACTAACCATCTATTGTACATGGATTCAAATTGAAAGAAACATGAGTTGTAAATGCAAATATTTTAAAGGTCACAAGTAACATACCCCTTACTTATGAAGACAAAATAGTTGGAGTTGTCCATATGAAATAGAAACAAGGGATCTTTGCATAGTGGCCACTAAAATATGTGAAAAAAATGACATAGTTGATGTTTATCATGTACTAGTTGTTAGACAGCTTGGCCCTCTACTTTATGCAATAGTTTGAATGTGTTGTTTAGAGATCTTAGTTCTTTTGTCTGTTTTGAAGTTGTTTAAGCAAAAAAAGGCATTGTAACTCAATTTTCTTAGTCACAACACTGAGAAACACACTTTCTAACACATTTTTGAAAGCTAAGAGACATATTTCTATCTTGTATGTGTTGTGAGAACACCTTGACAAAAATTAGTGAATAAATATGAATAAATATGACTAAATATAATGATTATGAAATTAATAAACAATGTATCAATATACTACCAGTTGATAGAAATTAGTGAAGAAAAATAATTAAATAAACTACCAAATTGATGAAAATGATGATTAAAATTAATGACTAAACACACTACCAATGGACATAAATCAATGAATAAAAATGACTAAATGAGTGACCAGTTAACAACAATCAATGACTAAATTAATGACTAAATATATCAGTGAATACAAAATGACTAAATAAGTGACTAGATTACAACAATCAATGACTAAATATATCAGTGAATAAAAATGAATACATAAGTGACCAAATTATAGCAATCAATGACTAAATATACTACCAAATTGATCAATCAAAACAACTAATAAATGACTAAAAATGGTTTTGTCATCAATTCAATTGTGTTATAAATGACTGGCAATAAATTGCCAATGGTAATGTGATCATGTTTGATCATTTATATGCATTTTTTAGTAGTTTTTTAATCATGTATTGTTGTTTCTATACTAGTTATGGGATCAACTACTAATGGCTATTGGGATTAAAATAACCACTTTTAAGATGGAAGATGTGGTTGCTTCACTATTGTTAGAAGAAATGTGGAGGAAATCTTCTGAGATGGCTGAGGAAGCTCTTGTTGTTCAAGGCAGATCAAAGGAGAAAGGAAAGAAGAAAGATAATAAGTCTAAATATAATTTAGAGGGGAGATCAAAGTCTCTTGGTAAAAATTCCAAGGTGAAATATTGGAACTATGGGAAGACTGGACACATTTGAAAAGATTGTAAAGAGGAGAAGAAGAAGAAAAAGAAAAAAATTTATTCTGATAATGGATCTTCTCAAGATGATGTACATGCCTTCATAGTAGCCTTGGTGATTTGTGCATTAGGAGATGTGTGGTTAATTGAATCAGTTGTGTCTTTTCACATGACCTCTTAGAGGGGTTGGTTTACAAAATACAAAAAGTATAATGGTGGAAAGGTGTATCTAGGTGATGATTCTCCCCTAGAAATTGTTGGCCATGGAAGAGTCAAGATTCAATTTCTTTATGGAAGAGTGAAGGGAATCAATGATTTGATGCATATACCAGGTTTGGCTCAAAATTTACTTTTTGTAAGTATGCTTAATGATGCTAGTATGCAAGTCTCTTTCTCGAATGGTGTTTTAGAATGACTAGAGGCTCTATGGTGTTGGATAAGGGTGTATGAATTGGCACTTTGTATAAGCTAGATGCATGTGCAATACAAAGCAATAGTGTTTCTGCAAAGTCAAGTAAATCTAATTAGGTAGAGAAAGGAGGTGTTGTTCCTGAGGGCACAAACTCTTTGGAGATGGAGCTCCTAGTAGAGAAAAAAATGGTGTGGCATCAGAGGCCTAGCCACATTGGTGAAAAAGGCTTAAAATCTTGGTTAAAGAGCTTGATGATTGTAATCTTGAGTTCAATTTTTGTGAATTTTCATATATGGAAAGTAATATCATGTTTCACTTTATTCTAGTCCTCATAAATCTTCTAGTATTCTGGATCATATTCATGCTGATGTGTTTGGTCCAGTTAATGTTCCTTCACTTTCAAAATCTATGTATTTTTTTTCGTTCATGTATGATTATTTGAGAAGGAATTTTTTTTATTTTCTCAAAAGTAAAACTAAATTTTTCAGTTGATTTAAGGAATTTAAAACCTTGGTTGAAAATAAGACTGGTAGAAAGATTAAGTGTTTGAGGACGGATAATGGTGGTGAGTTTTATTTAGTATATTTCGTTAAGTTTTGCAAGGACTAGGGAATTAAAAGGCATAAAAAAAATCCTTACACTCCACAGGAAAATGGAGTTGCAGAAAGGATGAATAGAATGTTGATGGAAAGGGCGAGAAGTATGTTAAGTAGTGCTGGTTTGAAACAAAAGTTTTGGGTTGAGGTTGTAACTACAAAATGTTATTTGATTAATAGATCTCCCACTTTAGCACTCATGGACAAGACTGTTAAATAGGCGCATGGCAACTGAGAGGGGGAGTGAATTAGTTGTCAAAAATTCTTTACTTAAAACTTCAACACTTATCAATTCCACAACCACACTATTTTTTTATTAAGTATGAGCATGAAACACAAATAATAGAAAGTAAATCAACACAATAAACAAGAAATTTTTACCTAGAAAACCCAATGAGGGAAAAACCATGATGAGGGTTAACTCACAATATAAAAGATTATAAAATGGAATAGAAAGGCTCACTTCCAAGGGCTCATTGCCCAAAAGAGGACTCACTGTCCAAATACAAAGGCTCACTATCTGAATACAAAGGCTCACAACCTATAGAAAGGACTCACTATCCAATAGGGAGGCTCACTACCTACACATACAAAAGAGAACAAAAGATCCACCACAACAATTAACACACATTCATAGCCTTGAATAAAGGATTGCAGAAACCTTTAGCTCACTACCTTCAGGAATCCAACATAATGAAGAATTGTTGCCTCAACACACTTTCACACACTTCTGCTCTTATGATTTGTGGCTTACTTTGTCACTTTGTATCACATTTTCATGCAACTCTTCACAATTCGTCTTGCATTTATACAATCTTCAACCTTAAAACCTTTCTCCAAGGTTGGCCACAAAAATTTCATTCCATAAATTCAAATTAGGTCGGCAACACAACATTCCCATGGTGGAAAGGAATGAGAGTGGACTGATAAAACATTTAACCAAGACCAAAAAATAAAATTTCTTGGATCAACCACACACTTCCTTAATTAAATTTAATTCTTTGAATGAAGTGTAAACACCATGTCAGCCAAACCTAATGAAAAAAAAATGAACATTGATGTACACACTTGCTGACAAGAAGATGACATAAAGACACCACAACATACTTCATTATGCATGAGAATACATCTTAGATTCCTCTAGATACATTTGCAACAAGTGCAACAAGCTTCAAATACTAAACACCTTCGACCAATCCATCTAGACTATGCAAACATACACTGAAACATGACTTCCAAACCACTAAACCTTAAACTGCTTTGCCAAAACATAGAAAATATCTTCACAAGACATATCTCAGATCTACAAGATCTAAAAAAAAACAATGGAGGATTGTAGAGCAAAAAAAATTCTCCTAGTCCACAAAAGACCAACTCTTCCAGAACAATTCACAAATCGATGAATGTGATTTCCACATACCAGCAAACCAAAAGCTAAAACTTAGGAGATATCCCCACTAGACCATCATTATCAAACCTTTAGATCACAAGCATAGGATCAACATAGGAAAAACTCGGAGCACATTCATCACTTTGACTTCTGTTCTTTATTCATTTTCTCAAAATCACTTGGGAACACAAAAATTCAGCACATCTGCAACATCATAAATATAGCTCCATGTACTCACAAAATCTCAACAACATCTTAGCTATACATGTACAATATGCAACATGCTGAACTATGTTGACATCAATGAAAAAATTATTGATAACACCACCAAACTAGCTCACACTTGCAACAATCTCCCCCTTTGTCATTGATGGCAACATATGGTGTGAAAAACCATCAAAGTCAACATCCTTCACAATATCTTGCGAGAAAACCTTCTCTTCTTCTACAACTATTTTTCACATGAATTTCTCTCCCCCTTTGACATCAATGGCAAAGAACAAACACTTTGATCACTCCCCCTTTGGAGTGCACTCATACTGCAACAATAAAAACCTTTTCTACTCCCCCCTGTAGAGTAGACCCATGTATTAGTCTAGATGAATGAAGAATCTGTGAATCCACTGGACTAGTGTACCTTCATGTACACCTAGTTTGGAGGGCCAATGACCCCCAACCTCTCCCTAAGATGCTCAAAAGTATCCTTCAGAAGATCCTTAGTAAATATATCAGCAATTTGTTCCTTAGTTCTCACATACTCTAGTCTGACTTCATTCTCCAACACCTTTTCTCTCAATAAATGATATTTGATAGATATGTGTTTTTTCCTTGAATGAATAACTGGATTCTTTGAAATATTTATAGCACTCGTGTTGTCACAAAAAATAGGAATGGGATCATCACATATTACTCCAATGTCTTTCAGAGTTAACTTCATCCACAACACCTATGTGCACCAGGATGTTGCAACAATATATTATGCCTCTGTAGTGGATAAAGAAACTGAGTATTGCTTCTTACTCAACCAAGAAACCAATCTTCCACCAAGAAAGAAAGCACCTCCACTGGTACTCTTCTGGTTGTCCACACAACCAACCTAATATGCATCAGTATAAGCACTCACGGTGAAATCAACACCCTTAGGATACCATAAGCTATGATCTAGTGTACCTTTAAGATATCTAAATATCCTCTTTATAGCTATAATATGTGCCTCTTTAGGATCTTCTTGAAATTTGGAAACTATACATATTGCATGCATAATATTCGGTTTGGTAGTAGTAAGATACAACAGTCCACCAATCATAGATCTATATTTGCTCTGATCAGTCTTAGTAGATTCATCATCTTTGCTAAGTTTACATCTGGTTACCATAGGAGTACTAACCAGTTTGGAACCATCCATCCTAAACTTCTTCAGCAACTCTTTTACATAGTTAGATTGTGAAATGAATACCCTTTTATTAGTTTGATTCACTTGTAGACCAAGGAAGAAATTAAATTCACCAATCACGGACATCTCAAATTCTTTTTGCATCTCTTCAACAAACTTTTTACATATGCCTTCATTTCCATCAAAAATGATATCATCAACATATACAACTACTATCAACATTTTTTTGCCTTGCACTTTGAAGTAGAGATTTTTGTCAATAGAGCCTTTGGTTAATCTTTTCTTTGTCAGGTATCTATCCAATCTTGCATACCAAGTTCTAGGAGTGTGCTTCAGTCCATACAATGCCTTCTTCAACTTACAAGCCATGTATGGTTTGTCAGATAACTGAAACCCTTTAGGTTGTTCCATGTACACTTCTTCCTCCAATTCACCATTCAAAAATGTTGACTTAACATCTATCTGATACACTTTGAAATCCTTGTGGGCAGAAAATGCCAAAACCATCCTAATAGCTTCCATTCTATCCATAGGGGAAAATGTTTCTTCAAAATCTATACCTTCAACTTGTGAATATCCCTTGCATACAAGTCTTGCCTTATTCCTTACAACTTCTCCACTTTCATTCAACTTATTCTGGAGCACCCATTTTGAACCAATTACATTCTTATTCATAGGTCTAGGGACTAGTTCCCATGTTTGATTCTTTTCTATTTGCTACAACTCTTCTTTCATAGCTTTCATCAAACTCTCATCTTCACATGCTTCACTCATAGACTTAGGTTCAATTTTAGAAAGTAAACATAGATTTACCTCAGCTGCTACATTACTTCTTTTCTTCACACCTTCACTTTTATCTCATATTATTTGTTCCTCTAGATGATTCTTCTGTACATGCTTAGGAGTCTTCACAATAGGTTTCGACTCATTATCTTCTTCTTATTTAGTCTATTCTTCTTTCTCTTCTTCTTCCTTCTCCTTATTTTCCTCAGGTACATGTCCAAAGATAGGATCATCAGGCTCAACTTCACTTATCTCAATAGGTCTGCATATGTCTTCATCAACTTTCACATTAGCACTTTCAATAATCTTTCTCAATCTTTTATTAAAGCATGTATATGCTTTGCTAGTAGTAGAGTATCCAAGAAAAATTCCTTCATCATACCTAGCATCAAACTTTCCAAGATATTCATCATCTCTTTTAATGTAACATCTGCTTCCAAACACCTTGAAGTACTTCATAGTAGGAGTCTTACCAATCCATAACTCAAAAGGAGTCTTTGTGTTGTTGCTTCTAATCTGAACTCTATTAAGAACATAAATAGTAGTGTGTATTTCCTCTCGCCAATACACATCTGGTACATTTGATTCTTTCATCATGGTTCTTGCAGCTTCCTATACTATCTTTTTTTTCCTCTCAACTACCCCATTCTACTGAGGGGTTCTTAGAGAAAAAAACCGTCTCTTTATGCCATGCTACTCACATAATTTATTAAACTCACTAGAAGTGAATTCTCCACCTCTATTAGATCTCAAACACTTTATTTTCAAACTTACTTCATTTTCCACTCTTGCTTTGAATACCATAAACCTATCTAGAGCCCGAGTCTTTTCTCTTAGAAAAGCAACCCATGTCATTCGAGTATAATCATCAATAAGAAGAATGAAATACTTGTCACCATTTAGGCTTCCCATTCTAGTCAGACCACAAAGATCAGTGTGAACTAGCTCCAACATTCCAGTAGTAGAGTGCTCTTTTCCATTAAAGTTCCATCTTGTTTGTTTCCCCAACTAACAACTTTAGCAAATAGTATTAGCATGTCTTTTAATTCTAGGAAAACCTTAGACGATCTCTTTTGAACTGATTTTGACCAGATTATCAAAGTTTACATGTCCCATTCTCTAGTGCCATAACCAACTTTCATTGACTTGAGATACAAGGAACATCAACTCCCTTCAGCTCATAGATGTTTCCATGAGTTCTTCTTCTAGAAAGAACCATATCTCCATTTCTGGATCCTTTTCTGATTTTACAAGTATTATTCTGAAACATAAGTTTAAAACCATTGCTACACATCTAACCAACACTCAAAAGGTTATGCCTTAAACCCTTCACATAATATACATCATTAGTGTTGTGCACTCCATCAAAACTAATTGAACCTTTCCCACAAATATTAGCTCCTGAATCATCACCAAACATGACTAAATGACCATCATAATTTTCAAGTTTAGTGAACTTACTCTTATCTCCAGTCATGTGATTAGAACATCCACTATCAATTACCCAGTAGTCTTCATCCTGTCTTGCATGAAAAGCGGTAACCAAAGTACCTTCCATCCTATTCCTCTTATTCTCCAGAGCCTTCTTGCTTGCACATTTTCCAAGGTTAGCAGATACAAATTTACTTTCCAAATCTAAGAATAAGCATTCACTATCATCAACCTCATTTTCAGATTCATCATCATAGATTCTAGCTTCTTCTTTAACATAGTACAACTTCTTGTATTTCTTATCCTTCATATCCTTATCTTTATGATCATTTTTCTTCTTATGTACATCTCTATTCAGACATCTTGAGGCATAATGACCAATATTACCACAACTAAAACATTTAAAGGGAAATATACCTTTATACTTTTCAGTGCCTTTCTTCAACTTCCTGGTGAAGTTTGCTTCCAACTCATCAGAAACATCACTCTCTGAATCATCTTCAATCTTAATTGCCTTAAATTTTGTCTTTGTATTTTCTTCTTTCTTGAACTTTCTCATCTCAAATGCTTGCAAGGTGTTGAATTTAGTATACTTCGTAGGATCATACATCTCTTAAATAACTAAGATCTTATCACTGTAGCAATATGGTAGGGTGATCAAGATCTTCTCAATAATATCTTCATTGGTCAGCTTACATCCTTGATTCGTAACTTCATTTGCTATCATCTCAACTCTCTAGAAATAGATTGTAAACTCTTCACCTTCTTCCATTTTCAAATTCTCAAATTTTCACTTTGCGCCAGCTTCTTTGTTAATTTTACTCTTTCATTTCCTTCATACAGTTCTTCCAACTTCTTCCAGACATCATAAGCAGTATCTAAAGAAAGAACCTTAGTTCACTCAGTCTTAGATAAAGCACTATAAATAGAATACCTCACTTTCGCATTCTCCTCATAAGTAGAAACCTCATCTATAGAAGTAGGACCATTCACCAGAGGAGTATACTTTATCTCAATAGCCTTCCAGGTCTTGTAAACAAGAGAAACAATATATCCTCTCATCTACACTTTCCAGTCACTATAATCAGATCCATCAAACATAGGGATCATCAACTTGTGTGCCATTGGATCTTCCTTAAGTAGTTAAGCTCTACACCAAAGAACCAAAGCTCTAATACCAATTGTTAAACAGGCGCAGGACAACTGAGAGGGGGGGTGAATTAGTTGTCACAAAATTTCAACTTAAAACTTTGAACACTTATCAATTCTACAACCATACTATTTTGTTATTAAGTATGAGCATGAAACACAAATAACAGAAAGTAAATCAACACAATAAACACCATATTTTTACATGGAAAACCCAATGAGGGAAAAACCATGGTGGGGGTTAACTCACAATATAAAAGATTATAAAATGGAATACAAAGGCTCACTGCCTACATAAAGGACTCACTATCCAAATACAAAGGCTCACTACCTACAGATACAAAAGAGAAAAAAAGATCCACCACAACAATTAACACACATTCAGAGCCTTCAATAAAGGATTGTAGAAACCCTTAGCTCATTTCCTTTAGGAATCCAACACAATGAAAAACTGCTACCTCAACACACTTTCACACACTTCTGCTTTTATGATTTGTGGCTTACTTTGTCACTTTATATCACACAATCATGAAACTCTTCACAATTTGTCTTGCATTTATACTGTCTTCAACTTTAGAACCTTTCTCCAAGGTTGGCCACAAAAACCTCATTTCATAAATTCAAATTAGGTCGGAAAGTCAACATTCCCATGGTGGAAAGGAATGGGAGTGGGCCAATAAAATGTCTTGGATCAACCACACGTTTCCTTAATTAAATTTAATTCTTTGAATGAAGTGTAAACACCAGGTCAGCCAAACTTAATGAAAACACAAATAAACATTGATGTACACACTTCCCAACAAGAAGATGACACATGGACACCAAAACATGCTTCATTATGCACAAGAATACATCTCAGATTCCTCCAGATACATCCATAGCAAGTGAATAAGCTTCAAATACTGAACACCTTCGACCAGTCTATCCAAACTATGCAAACACACACTAAAACATGACTTCCAGACCACCAAACCTCAAACTGCTTTTCCAAAACATAAAAAATACCTTCACAAGACATATCCAAAATCCGCAAGATCTGAAAAAAATAGCAGAGGACTGCAAAGCAGAAACATTTCTCCCAGTCCATAGAAGACCAACTCTACGAGAATAATTCACATACCGGTGAATGTAACTTCCACATACCAGCAAAACATAAGCTAAAACTTAGGAGATATCGCCACTAGACCATCATTATCAAACCTTTAGATCTACACAAGCATAGGATCAACACAGGAGAAATGTGGAGCACATACCATAGCACATTCATCACTCTAACTTCTCTTCTTTCTTAATTTTCTCAAAAGCACTTGGGAACACACAAATTCAACACATTTGCAATGTCATAAAGATGGCTCCATGTATTCACAACATCTGCAACATATTGAACGGTGTTGACATCAATGACAATACCACCAAACTAGCTCATACTTGCAACAAAGACACCTATGGAAGCATGGTCTAGTAAAAATCCCTCATTGATACATATTAGAGTCTTTGGTTGTGAGGAATATGCCTATGTGCCTAGTGAAAATAGATCTAACTTGGAGAACAAGGAAATGAAGTGTATCTTCATTAGTTATGGCATCAGTGTGAAAGGGTACAAGCTTTGAAACCTAGTTATAGAGAATGTGTTGTATAGTAGAAGTGTGGTCTTCCATGAACTGAAACCTTCTATAGTTGATCTACAACTAGAGGTGAAAGAAGCTGATAATAAGGAGGTAGTTGAAGTTCCTTTTACTCTAGATAAGGATTTACTATGTACTCCTAGTGGACCTATTAATGAGGAAAGCTCAAAGAGCTCTGAGAGTTCTAAACAAGATGAAGAACCTCACCCTCATCTTATGAGGAGGTCTATGCGTGTGAAGTGGAAACCTAAAAGTTTTGGTTATTAAATGTTGGATTCCAATTGTTCCTATACTTTGTTTACTAAAATTAATGAGCCTAAGACCATTGGAGAGGCTATGGGTATGCTTGATTCAGATTTCTAGTTGAAATCCATAAATGAGGAAATGGCATCTTTGAAGAAGAATGAAACATGGGATCTGGTACCTATGCTTGAAGCTTAAAATCTTGCTGGATGTAAATGGGTGTTCAAGAAAAAGATAGGTCTTGATGGTAGTGTTGAGAAGCATAAAGCAAGGTTGGTTGCAAAAGGATATTCCTAGGTGGAGGGGATTGATTATGGAGAAATATTTCTCTTGTAGCTAAACTAGCGTCTATCAGATTTATGTTGTCACTTGCAGCTGCATATGACTTAGAAATCGAGCAGATGGATGTGAAGACAACATTTCTTTATGGTGATTTTAAGGAAGAGATTTACATGTCCCAACTAGAGAACTTCATTGAAAAATTTAAGGAAAACTTGGTTTGCAAATTAAAGAATTTTTTTTATGGTTTGAAGTAGTCTCCTAGAATGTGGTACCAGAAGTTTGATACCTATGTGTTGTCTTTGGGGTTTGTGAGATCAAAGTTTGATCACTATGTTTACTTTAAATCTGAAAACGGTCATCTTCTTATTATTTCCACGTATGTGGATGATATGGTGTTCATTGGGAATAGTAAGGGTATGATTTCCGCATTAAAATCTCAATTGTCAGCACAGTTTGAAATGAAAGATCTAGGTTCAACTAGTTATATTCTAGGGATGGAAATCAGAAGGGATAGGGGAAATAGAAAACTTTGGATCAGCTAGGGAAAGTATATAAATTCTATCCTAGAGAGGTTTAATATGCTAGATTGTAAGTAGTTAGTTGTTCTAGTTTTGTAGGGAATGAAACTTTCAATTGAAGATTGTCCAAAATATCCTACTGATATGGAGGACATGAACAAGGTGCCTTATGCAAGTATAGTTGGCATTTTAATATATGAAATGGTTTGTACTATTATCCCCCAATTTGAACTTGAAAATTTTAAATTTTTTAATGTATTCCTTTACCTACCCTTGATACTAAAAAATCACAAAAATGATCAAATTTGAAGATTCGTAGATGATGGTCTAAAATCCTTTTATAGGCTTGATCCTAGCTTCATTAAACCCAATCTGACCAGTTTTCATGTTCAGTTTCCCCACCATTTGTAATATTTTTAACCTCACATTTCTTTATCCCAGATCTGCAAACGAAGCAAAAATTAGACATTTTGGTTGTTAGAGGTCAAATGTTTTCTGGGTTTTTCACTATGGTGAAGAATAATATTGTTGTTCAAATTTCATGAGAAATCAAGCTATTATCTGGTAGATATTAAAGTTTCTGTCGTTTAGCCAAAGTATGGTTTCAGGGGAAATAAGTGAAGGAGTTGTCGAGAAATTATTTCACATCACAAATTGCTTCCATTTCACTACTGGATTTGACACCATTTTCCGACAGGCGTTCGTCGATCGTTCGACAAATCACTGTTGGAAGAGCGACGCAATGGAAAAAATCTTTCTGTCGCTATTTTTTCGTCGCAAGGCCAACGACAAATTAAACATCAAAATAACGGCGAAGAATCGTCGGTCGGCAACATCATGAAATACCTCGGGAGTTTATCAGAATATCGACGAAACCTTTGTTTATCCACTGATGAATTACACCAGAAGTTCATCGTCGGTTCGACGAAATGGGCAAGCAGTAGCGTGGAAACAATGTGGAACGTTCATCGAAATAGCGACGAAATACTAAAGTAGTAGCGTCGAAAGAACACCAAAATTTCGTCAAATGTGCGACGAAATAGGCAAGTAGTAGCATCGGAACAACACCAAAAGTTCATGCACTTTGCGACGAAATTAGCAAGGAGTAGCATCGGCTGAGCACGAAAAGTTTGTCGAAAGTGTGACGAAATTAGCAAGCAGCGTTGAAACAACGCAAAAAGTTTGTCGACTTTGCGACGAAATTAGCAAGGAGTAGTGTCGGAAGAACACTAAAAGTTCGTCAAAAGTGCGACGAAATGGGCAGGGAGTAGTGTGGTAACAACGCCGAAATATCATCGAAAGGGAAATGAAATGGGTAGGGAGTTACAATAAAAACGTTGTCGCAGCTATAGCAACTTCATCAAGCCTTTCTGTTTATTCGTCGGTGGTTATCATCGAAATTGCGATGAAGAAGCAAAATTTAATATATATATATATATATATATATATATTCGTGGAAATGTACCATTGTGGAGACTGACGACTGATCATACATACAAACTGCATATTGGTTTGATGCTTCAAATGATGCATTTCTTATATTGAAAAGTGCATTACCTTATTGAGCTTCTCTTTGTTTTGAGTATAGTTTAATATTCTCTACTTAACAAGGCCAACCATGTGACGGTGGAAGCTCATTTGCCCCCCCCCATCACATCACTCTCAATTCCCCATACCCAATCATATAACATTAATCATTGATTCATCCATTAATAACATATAACATTCATTCATTCATCCATTAATAACATATAACATTCATTCATTAACATATAACATTCATTAATTAACATATTCACATTCATTCATTAACATATAATAATCATTCTTTCAGTTTTTACATATTATCAAAAATATGGTTGTCATGATATGATTACAATCACTTTTTTTTTGTTTCTTTTTAAAGCTACATAAAGCTAAAGTGGAGTATCATTTTCTAAATCAATATTGTCCCCCCTTTAGTTGTTCTCGCCTTCCAAGCAGATCTTGTACGTACGCTGAAGGTTCGCTTCGCGACGTGGACGCCGCTTCAAGGGGA